>JAVCKU010000013.1:9437885-9449579 GCA_032273985.1 Hypsolebias coamazonicus
AAAAAAAAAAAAAATAAATAAATAAAAATCCATGAATGAGTAAAACTATCGTCATGTGTGTTACATTCTACAACCAGGTGAGATGCATGTGAATTTCAGGTCACCTTGTGGCTTTTATTTTGAAGGGTGACAGGTTTTCAGGTCAGTACGCATGCGCGGTCACGCTCTAACGCAACAGGAACACCGGCTGGAGAAAAAAAACAGAAAACACAAGTGAGTTCCCATCATCAGAAACTTAATTCATAACAGTGTGTCGCAATTAATTGTTTTGTAGTGATCAAACATGTGTTATGACCTGTCATGCTTCTTAAAAAGTCATTTATTTGTCAAAGCTCCTCCGGAAGTCTCGTTTACCGTCACTAACTGTTTACGTCACTGGCTAACTCGAAGCTAACTCAGTGTTTTAGCACGACTGTAGCGCTTGTTCTCCTCATGTGAGGACAGTTTGGCTCATTATTCAGAATGTGTGTGTTTTGTTCAGCCGGGGCTCCTCCTGGAGCCCAGCAGCTGGACTGGATGCAGAGAGCGCCGCATCATGGAGGCGCTGCTGAAGAACCTGTCGGAGGTGGTGGAGCTGCTGGCCGTGGCGGCCCACAGCGGTGTGGTGGAGCGCTGGGACGAACTGGTCCTGTCCAGGGCTTTCCACTGGGCCGAGTACTGCGAGCACATCTACTCCAGGTTCCACAATAACCCGGCCATAAGAAGAGTTCTGGAGAACCAGCTGGAGCTCACCAATCACAGCTTGACCACTGTTTTTCCAGGATGTGCTGAAGTTTCCTTCTCGGACCTCCCACGTTGCCGAGATTTATTGCTGGTCGGGCTGCTGCACAACCCTGAGCTGCCCGTCTCCATCATGAAGCTACTTTTTACATCTCCAGGACCCGGTAAGGTCTTGACTAGTGACTATGAAGATGTCCCTGGCCTCTGCAGCCACATCATTCAGCTCCGATCAGTTTGTAAAGTCCTGCGTCCTCTCTGGGATCCATCAGCTGTTGGTGCTGATGCTGAGGTGCAGGGGGAGATGCTGATGGAGAGGCTGAGCCAAGAATGCACTGACCTCTGCCGGGCAGAGCACTTTTTGTGCTCCGTCCTTCAGGTGTTTCAAGGAGCAGCACATCGTTTGTGTCTAGTCATCGCTGCGGCGCTGCTGATGACTAAACACTCGTGTGAGCTAACGGCCTCGCAGGACTTTCTCCTGGACTGGCTGCAGCGTCAGCCCGCCGTGCTGCAGAGCATGTGTTCTGCGCTGCCTTCTGCAACTCTTCAGGAGCTGCTGAAAAGACACCGAAATTTCAGAGCTGCGTTCTGCGACGGGCTGAAACAGTGGGCGTCGGAGATGGAGTACAGAATATGTGACGGTGAATGGGTTCATAGCAGCGCCACCCCCACGGTGTCCTTTCAGAGCCTGACTGAGCACTTCCTGTTGTTGTTCGAGGCCTGCCCCTCGCTGAAGAGGCAAGCAGAAGAGGAGCTAAACGCTTTAAAGATCGCTGATGGAGACTTTGATGTCCAGGGACTGAGCGTGTGGGGAGACCTCCTGTCTGCATTAAACAAGTGACTGTTGGAGCTGAGCTCAAATGTTTGCACACTGATCTGTGCACGTGCTTTTTAGGAATCTAAACTATAATGGTACACTGCAGGAATAAGAGACATTTGTAGCTGTTTCAGTTTGCATTTTATGACAGTTTGTTCATAGATGTGCAGGTTTACGCAACATTTTTAACATCTATTCCGCAAAAACTTGCAGTTATTTGAAATATTGTTTTTTTTTTTGTAATAAGAAAGATGCAAATTATTGTTTGTGTCAGACACTTCTAAATGACAAGTATCAAAAGTAAATATTTCTTATCTTTTTTTTTTTTTTTTTAATTGTTCAAAATGCATCAAAGTAAAATGGTAAAAATGTAACTTTTATTTACAGCTTCTTTCGGCTGCTCTCTTCTTCAGGGGTCACCACAGTGAACTAACTCACATGAAGACATGGCGATTGTTTTTACACCAGATGTTCTTCCTGACACAACCACAGACCACTGAGCTACCACAGCCCTCTGTGTGGAGCAGAGAGCTGCTGTCTAGGGCGCCTGCAGGAGCAGATGGTGTGGGTTAAGGGCCTTGCTCAAGGGCCCAGAGTGGGGCAGGTGAGGGTGGAGACAGGTGTGGCTGTTGCACCTTTCCCACCCATGTTTTGATGTTGTCGGTCCGGGGAGTTGAAGCACAGGCCCACCTTCTCAAACCTCTGCACCACCACTTGTTGTTGTTGTTGTTGTTGTTGTTGTTGTTGTTGAAGCTCTGATAAGTGTGGGGAAAAAAACCATTAATAATTTCCTTGTGATGTGGGTTTAAAGTTTAGTTTATTTTTAGGTCGTTCAGTTTTATTGAAGAATAGTGCAGTTTACAGGGTTTGGATGGGTTGTACCATAATATTGTTATCACCCACCACCAAAGACGAAGGGCAATAATGTTTTTGCCTGTGTGTTTGTCAGTTAGCAAAATATCTTGTGAACGACTGGACAGGTTTTAATGAACGTCTCAGAAAATGACCCCTGGGATCTACCAAGGGTTAAACCACCACAGCTACTTTAGCCCAAACATGAGTGGGTATAATGTTTTACAGACATTTAGTTAATGTAGTAGTTTTAGTTGAAACAGAAAGATGGCAGACAAAATGCATTTCATCAATGAACTAAATATTTTTTATTAGCAATAGCAGGTTGGCCTGACTGAAGCAACTTATAATTGTCAGTAAATTGTACAAACGTTTTTTTAAGGTTCTTTCAGAGCTGATTGTGTTTTCCATCCTAATGTCATGTGACTTGTCACTCGTCGAGTTAAAGTTCTTCAGCTGCAGAAAACAAATGATTTGACATTTTCAGAAATAATTTGGATATTAAATTGTTTCAAAAGGCAAAAGTTCAAATAAATAACAGGAAAATTAAAAAGAAAACCAGTGTTTCCTGTTCTCTACTAGCTGTTTGTACTATCTCCGTCTCTACGCTCACTAAACCAACACGTTGGATTTGTGAAGTCGTGACTCGACCACCGATTTGCACATCTCAGACCTGGGTCCGCCTGCAAGGACCCTTCTGTGATGAGGGATCAATTAGTCAGAGTTGGCGTCAGAGCAGCCGCAGTAGGTGGAGCGGGGGCCTCCACTCTGTCAGACGGTGGATTAGAGCCCTGCCCTCAGTATGTGTGTGGAGGGAACACCAACACAGCCATGGCTCGTTAAACCCACCGTGAAAGCAATTCACGTAGAGACAGACGAGGGTCACTGAGCAAAGGGCAGCTTGTACACAACCAATTTATTCCCAACCAATAAAAACAAATGCGTCAGGCTGGACGAGAGCCAGCCACGAGGAATGAGGGCTCTAACCTGATTTGTTGCGTCCAAATTTATTCAGTTTTCAAGAAATGCTTTGAAATTATGAGGATTTTACACCACAAATAACAGCTCCTGTGGTTTTGCTCGTCGTTCACAGCCTTACACTAAACTGGGTGCAGGTTAGCAGTCAGGGTGATGACTCAGACGTGTTGACTTAAAAAAAATAAAACCTGCAAGGATGACAGCTTTAGAGCTCTGCCTGCAACGGTTCACATGAAAGATGAAGCCATTTTCCTCCTTTTTTTTAATTGGAACAATTCCCTCAAGCATGCAAACCTTTGTGAAGAACAAGTTTTAGTTCTCTGATGCACGGTGCCTTCATCAAGCTGCTGCTTTGAAAGGAAACATCCTTCCTGCTGTCTGCTTTCTATTTCTCAGTGTTTTTCAGCATGTTACCCCCAGACAGGAGAATGCACATATTGATGTTCAGTTTTAACTGTATGTCCACCCCTCCTTTCATTTATATTCCATTCAGTGTAGTATTGTGTCTCTGCCAGCCTGGGGGTGGAGTGTGGGGGGGGGTAACATACTGCACTGAGACATGATGAGGGAGGATTGGGGTGTCAGGGGACTCTGCTGTTGGCTGCTTCTAAAGGGTCACGAAGGATAACATTCATTAAAACTCTGATCCAGCCACCATCTGGTGGTGTGAATAGGGAGTTTCCTGAGAGGGGAGAGGGTGGGTGGGGGATGCTCGGCACGTGCCGGAGCTGCTCCAGCTCGACCCTGGACTGATCACAGTGGGGGACTCCTGAGCACACCTGTGTCCCACTCAGAGCACCTCGTCAATGTCCAAGATCATCAGAAGGAAAAGAGGCTGTGACGTCTCGAATGTGTCAACTTTTATTTTTTTTTTATTTTTAATAAAAGATACATTTTACAAAAAAATCACCTCAAGAGTCTCCATTTAGATGTTGCAGAGTTATTCTTAGGGAAGGAAAGAGATGAACTGAAGCCAGAGATGATGTGCTTATAATGTTATAAGACAAAAAATAAAATTAATAAATAGTGCTCCATTCATAAATAGATTAGTGAGTTGAGATTTAAACCAATTAAACGTTTAACCAACTTCAATCAACTTTCCCTGTTTAGGAATCCTAAATATAAAATCAAAACTAAACCACTTACCATATTTTCTGCTGTACACGTGACACTGCCCTATAAGTCGCATCAGTCCAAATATGTATAATGTAATGGGAAAAATCCATAAATACATCACTTCACAGTAAAATATATATATTATGCATCACCGCTGACAACCTGGAAATGTGAGCCGGTGTTATGCCAAAAATCGATTGGCTGCTAAATGGCGACTGCGGGAGCATGCATGTGAGGACTTTAATATAAATTTAACAAGATTAACACTTAAAAATAATTATTTGTTTGCTCAAATTATAGCAAAGTTATGTCTTGGTTTAATTTTTACTTAATAAATGCACTTCAGAGGTCAAATCAGCTGCATTTTTCTGGGGCGGTGCAGAGAAATGAAGCTGATTTGACAGTTGCTCCAAGCGAGCTGGACGACGGTGGCAGGCTATGGCAAGCCACTTGTGCCATTAATAGCCACTTTTACATAATACGGCATGCCATACTACTTGAGTGCCATCTAGCGGCTGAAAATATTAATGTTTGATATTTTCAATCAGAATTAATGAAAACAGACATATCTCAGCCAAAAATTGGTTTATAAATATGAGAAAAATCCATAAATGCGTTGCTCCAGTGTATAAGTCATGGGGCATGCACATTATGCAAAAACTGTGACTTATAGGCTGAAAAATACAGTACAGTACTTTATTTGGGCCTCTGAGACTTTAAAAGTTATAGAGTTTGAGGAAATACTCATAAATAAAAAATGATTGATGATTGTTAATAATATTGCTAACAGTCTTTAAAGAATAATTTCATGCCTAATATTAGATTAAGATATTTCACGACAAAGTTGTAGCTGTTTTAGACAAACATTTAAAATAACATGCAATCTTTTAATTGATGCATATGACATTTTGATAACAGACAAAGATGTGGGCAAAAACATTACCACCTTAGGCTGTAGGCGTAATAATGATAATGATAATAATAATGCTAATCAGCTGTTTTTGTTCAGGAGAATCAAATAAAACCTTAAAGCTGAATTATTTTGTTATTCTATTCCTGTAATACCCGTGTCGTTAAATCCTGCCACTCTTTGTCTGTGTGTGATCTTATAAAAGCCTGCATGAAGGTGTCAGTGTAATCTGATATGGGGGGAGGGGAACCATGGACCTCTGCTAGATTACATCACATGCTATTGTAGGAAATCAGTCCTGTGAAGGAAAGTTTAGATATCCTCCTGCTCTTGTTTCAGACACAGTTCACACAAAACTCTGCCTTGTTGCAGATTGACATGAAATTAATAAATCAAAGCCACCAGATGAGTGTGTTGACACCACGCAGCCCTCACTGTTGGTGGAGCCAAGCAGGATGGAGAGATTCATTTGCATTTGACAGAAAGAGGATTTTTCTGCACACTGACATCTTTCGCACAATCTTATCCTAAAAAAAAAAAAAATCAAGCTTGGAAACAACACTATTTTTTTTCTTTTTTAAGGGCATTCTGGTTTGAGTTTGGGTCCAACTGGGGCGAGAGCATTGATTTATAACATGTCATTATGTGTTAAACCAATTTATGCCGTTTGGCTCTCCACTAATAAAGCAATTAAAGGCAGGAGGAGAAGGAGGTGTGTGTGGGTGCCCTGAGGCAGTGTATTGCCTTGCAGGAGGTTGTCATAAAACAGTAATTACTCCAACATCACTTTGAAATGGAGGGTTGTAATTACATGATCTAGCACGTGATGGAGTTGAATTTTCCATTGGAAATTATGGGATGTTGGTTGGAGGGGGTTGGGAGGGAATGTTGTGGACTTTCTGGAGGAGGGATCAGGAGGATAATTGCATGCAGAGGGTCTCGGGGGAAGCGTGCAACCCTGTCATCAAACACTCATTCTGGCTGGGCCTCATCCCATTACAGTCCCCCAAGAGCTAAACTGCACCTGCCCCCACAGACCCCACTCAGTCACCCCCCCACCCACCCCCCAAACCAACACCCTTCACTCACACAAAGATTAACACAACCAGAAACAAACAACTGAGCCTGAGAAGCAGCAAGAAGAAAGTGTTGATGTTGCAGGCAGCAGAGCGCTGAGAGAGCTTCACCTGCAAACGCTGACAGGTTTTTACTGCTTTGTGTCCTAACAGGCACCCGTCACAGGTGTAACAGCCATGACCACCACTGGCTGGTTAGGCAGGAGAAAACATGTTCCACATGAGTGGTGACACAGTTGTGTTTTCTGTCAAATTAACGTGCTCTCAGAGGCAGCGGGAGCATTAATGGCTTCCTCATGGGCAGGTTGCATAATCAGAAGACAAACAGAGATTTATTGTAATCGCTGCCAGTCTGCTGCTGGTTCAGACACGAAGCTGCTTCCTGTGGTCAGTCAGGCATCAGTCAGCAGCTGAAGGTTACCACAGCCAGATTGTCCATCATTCATAGAGAAGCACTGGTCAAAAAATAGACACCCACATCCACCCAGACCACATGTTTTATCTTATATTAAATAATAATAACAATCTGTGAAAAGTAGTGGAAACACTGGGTGATGGATGACTTCTGAAATTTGATGAAGATGCTAAACAGAGTTGTTAAAGCCAAAATTAGCAAGACACTAGCTAAAAGTAGTAAAACTCTAGCTAAAATAAGCTAAAAAAGCAAAACAACGAAAATGAGATAAACCGTAAAAGTAACGAAACACTCGCTAAAAAACCAAAAGCGGCTAAATGCTAGCTAAAAGAAACAAAATACTTGCTAAAAGCTAAAAGAAACTAAATGCTATAGCTGAAAGCTAAAAGCTGTTAAATACAAGCTAAAAGCCAAAAGAGGCAAAACCCTAGCTAAATGTATCAAAACCCTGGCTAATTATTTACAGTATGCTAGCTAAAAACAGTAAAAGTAGCACATCAATAGCTAAAAGTAGCAAAACTCTAGCTAAAGGCTAAAAAAGCAAAACGGCAGCTAAAATTAGAAAAACACCAAAAGTGAAGAAACACTCGCTAAAAACCAAAAGCTGGTAAATGCTAGCTAAAAGTAACAACATACTTGCTAAAAGCTAAAAGAAACTAAATGCTAGCTAAAAGCTATTAAATACAAGTCAAAAGGCAAAAGAGGCAAAACCCTAGCTAAATGTATCAAAACCCTGGCTAATTATTTACAGTGAAACAGTAAAAGTAGCAAATCACTAGCTAAAAGTAGCAAAACTCTAGCTAAAGGCTATAAAGCAAAACACCAGCTAAAATTAGAAAAACACCAAAAGTGAAGAAACACTCACTAAAAACCAAAAGCTGCTAAATGCTAGCTAAAAGTAACAACATACTTGCTAAAAGCTAAAAGAAACTAAATGCTAGCTGAAAGCTAAAAGCTGCTAAATACTTTGTACGAGCTAAAAGCAAAAGGAAAAAAAATACCTAGTTAAAGTTAACAAAACACTAGGTAAAAGTCAAAAGAAACAAAATATCTAGCTAAAAGGCAAAAGCAAAACCCCAGCTAAAAGTATCAAATACTGGCTACTATCTAAAAACAGCAAAAGCTTAGTTACTATAATAAAATGAGCAAAATGTTAATTAAAAATAGCAAACTGCTGGCTTAAACCAAAAGTAGCACAACAGTAGCTAAAATCAGCAAAAGACTAGTTAGCTCTGAGATAAAAGCACAATAATTAAAAGCTTAAAGAAGCACAAGAAGTTAAATAGAGCAAATTATGCAGATTTTAAGGAGAAAAATGTGCAGCAAGGTCCTGAAAATATTCTACCTCGCATTCTCACACTTGTGTACAAAAGAGGATAGGGGCCAAGATTGATTAATTAATTAATGTATTTATTTATTTTAGTATTTAAGGGTTAAAGTCAGAATTCTGAGATTAAAGTATCAGAACCCCAAGAAAAAAATATCCAGGAAAACAAATCCACCATGACGCCCTATTATCGCCATAGTTGTGCTACTTTTTGTTTCCTGATGTGATCTCTGCTCATCGGTGCTGCAGTGCACTTTGATTCACCAACATGACACCTTCTTCTGCTTCTTCACTGCAAATTAAATTGAAAAGTCTTAGCAGCTGCAGCCAGCAGTCTCGTTTGTAAGAACGTTAAATCTACCGGCATTAACTTTACTGTTCCTGTAAGTGTACGAGCTCCACTAATCTCTTTGCTCTCCAGACGCCTCTAACATTGATTTTCCAATGAGAAACGTGGACATGGTTAAATAGTCTGCCTAGGGTTGTGAGGAGTACTGTAAATCACCAAAACACAGGACAACATATGAAGTTTTTTGTAATTTTTTTATAAAAGCATATGAGTATTTTTATAACACTTTTTGACATCAACATACCTCTTCGTTAAACACAATAATAGAAGCGAAAAATCACATATATCTGTTTACATAAACCTCAGGCACGAAGCCATAATAGCATCTTTTGGTCATCTAAACATTCTTATATATTCATATATTTTAAACATTCTTGCAGATTTCATACAGCAAATGAAGAATAAAGTGTTTCAAAAGCAAATAAAGTCAAGTGGAAGAGCCATCTATTTAATTCATGTGGTCCACTCAAGTGTTTACAATATCAACGTGTCGTTAAAAGCACAGTTAAGTGTTTAAGAAGTGGGGTTCTGTGGGAAGGTTATGAGCAGTTAATATCTTACCTGTTTCAGATAGCTCTTTAAACAACTTCAGTTTGTAAAAAGACTTTTATTCTACTCTGGTTTCAAAAATATATATTTAACAATTCCTGCAAACATTATTGTATAATTATGAATATCTGCAAGCGCAAATAGAACCAGCAGCTAGCTGTAGCACTTCTACAGCAATATCAAAATACTTCTAGCAGAATAACCATGTAATCCCTCAGCATGTAGGAAGCAGTGCTCTGCCTAATGCAAAACTGACAGCAGTGTAGTGGTTTACAAAACTGCATTTGCATGGACCACTAGCAATTATTTTGATATTGGAGGTGTTAAAAAAATAGCAGCATCTCACTTTGGTCTTGGCCCAACCTTAGACTAGCCAGTAGCTTGAGAATCAATTCAAAATTAATCTATTTCTCCAAACTGAGGCCATTCAAAGAGCTATCTCCAACAAGCGTTCACAGAATCTCACATCAAAAGATCTGAACCATCCCTTTAAAGTACTTGCGATGGTCAGGACAACAACCAAGAAACATCAAGAGGTCACCAACAACTAAGATGTTTGCATGTCATTCCTCGCTGCTCAAAATGCAACATCTCCTGCTTCATGAGCGCTAAAGGTGACAATCCTGACGCCAGGAGCCCGTTAAAACACACACCTTAATGCTGATCACATGACTCCAAAACAAGTACAATCAGATACAGCAAGCTAGTGTTACTCTACAGAACGGGATGTAACAGGTGGCAGCTGGTACACAGAATTTATTGCGATGTACACCAAACACCAATGAACAATGTCGTCTGAGCCGTTGTCTGTGAAACCTCTTTGATTAGTCGCTCGTCACAACCTGATATGGAAACTTCATTGTAGTTTTTATAATGGCTGAAGACACTTACCCAAGGACAAAGCAAGTTGGCTGAGCGAGGACTATAGGTGACCGAGAGGCGGCTGCATCTGGAACAATGCTCTGAGCAAATTCATGCAACGAACACACACTAAAACTCTACGAGTCAACTTCACTCACGCTGTTTTTGTCTTGTATTTGTAGGCCTCACTGAAGAAGATGAAGACCTTTTTTGCAAAGCAGACGTCGTCTCCCTGAGGAGGTACTGTCCATGAAAAATATGGCCTTTTATATTTAATGTTAACACAGATCAGTGACCCAAAATTCACAATATTCTCACAGAAACAGCATACAGATATGTACAGTACATGAAACACATTAGATTTTTTTGTTTTCCGAACACTTCTAGTTTCAGTGCAATTAGAGTAGTATTTTTAGAGAAAACCTCTACATGATGGTCGACTGCAGCGTCGTCTGGCTCACGTTGTTCAAGTAGATCAATGAGGTTTGGGTGTCTAAGTCGTTCAACGCAGATCAGCAGTGTGCTTTGCAAACACTTTCTGTATGTAAGGTGAAGCCCTACGGTGTGCACGTGTGAAGAGGAACATGAGAATCTACTGAGGATATTTTTTCTGCTTTGTAATTATTTCTATTTCTTTACACGTCATCTGAAACTACTTGAACACACAAAATGAATTGGAATATCTGTCTACGGGTTGTGCAATCCGCGATGGAGAGTCTGTTTTCACAGCAGGCTCACCACAGCTGGGCGGTTTAAGAGTAGCCCCGCTGGGTGTACATCTTTCCTGCTGGCTCCTGAACATATTCCTCCGTCTTGTCCCAGTCCTGGACCCATCCTCCGTTCAACTGCGCCGTGGCCCCGTAGCTCTTAGCCGGGCCGCCCATTGCGCCGTATCCCTGCGTTATGTCGCCCGTCTCCTCGGCGAGCTCGTCCTCGTCCACGAAGCCACACTTCTCCTCGCTGGTTTCTTCAGGGTCTGCCCATGGCTGCTTCTCCCCGGAGGCAAAGATCCCATAAAATATCACCCCTCCATAATGCACAAGGGAGGCAATGAGGAAGACATACTGCCACTCTTCACGGGTCTAAGAACAGACAGAGATGGAGCAAGAGTAAAGGCATTCATAAGATACTGTGAAAGTTTGTACTTTCAAATGTTTATTTCTGTACAAATATAGCTCAGGTGATCAAGAGACCACCATGCAAGTCCTAAAAGTAAATGGAAACATCCAAATCAGCAGTTACTCCTCAACATTCCTTTTTGACTATGGTTGAAATTGTGATGAGGCCTTTTTTAACCTTACCTTAATTCTGTTCATTCTGGCAGAACCTCTGTTGTAAGAATAGTTTATATCTTTCATGACAATTGTTTTCTTGGGGGAGATGCACACAAAAAAAAGTCCCCAAGACCCCAACCATGAATCTGCCTTCACTGTTTTTCATAAATACAGGTAGTCCTCGGGTTACGCCGGTCTCAAGTTACGACATTTCACACTTACGTCACACCTCCCTTAGGAAAAAAAAATATTATTTTGAAATTTTATATTGAAATGCCGAGTTATGCCATTTCCTGTTTCCAGTTTTACGTTGTAAACAATAGCGGCGGAGAAATACTGCATTGTACTCTCTAAAAAAGCTAAGTCTGGTCCTCTAGACATTCAAAAAACTAAACTAAACTTGTTGGACCAAGCTGGACCGGCAGAAACAGGCAGCAGCTGTGGAAAAGTAGC
>JAVCKU010000013.1:9485661-9496623 GCA_032273985.1 Hypsolebias coamazonicus
ACAATAGTTAAAGATGAGAATGTGCGTTCAGTTAATTAATTATTCACAAATGTCAGGTTGGTATCGCCCGCCGTCGAAGGAGAAAGGGTGATTATGTTTTCACTTGTGTCTGTTTGAAAACAGTTGTCTTTCTGTCATGTTAGTAAAAAAAAACTAATGAAGTCCTGTACAAAATGTAATAAGTTATTTCAGTTTTCAGGCTCCTCTCTTGTGGAATCAACTTCCAGTTTGTGTCCATGAGGCTGACACATTGTCCAGTTTAAGACTTTCCTGTTTGATAAATCCTATAGTTAGGGTTGGCTTAGGTTTCCTGAGCTGTCCCTTAGTTTGTTTGTTTGTTTGTTTGTTTGTTTGTTTGTTTATTCATTTCAATAAAACACGAATACAATTACCAGAAAATATAAAAAAAAAACATAAAACGAAAGGAGGCAGAAGAAGAAATTATCTTATCATATCTGCTCCCTCAAGTTATTGCTATAGACTTAGACTGCTGGAGGACAAGCTGACCACATTTCTTCACTATGCTGCTGTCTTTACTTACTCTGCTCAACCTGATTTATATTTGTAATTTCTATCCTTGACATGTGTTTTTGTCTTTCAGGTACACCAGCACCTGCACCTGGACCTGTCATTCTGTGTTTGTTTGTCTCTCCTTCCTGTCCTCTCGAACCAGCCGGTCAAAGCAGATGGCTGCTTGTCCTGACCCTGGTTCTGCTGGAGGTTTCTTCCTGTTAAAAGGGAGTTTTATCTTTCCACTGTTGCCATTGTGCTTGCTCAGGATGGGAGACTGCAACAAAGCCAAGATTCAACGTCTGCTGGATTCCTTAGATAAACTTTACTAATTGGCTTTTCTCTGTGTGTGAATGCTCCTGTGCAGTGCCTAAGACAACTTTGTTGTGATTTGGCGCTATATAAATAAACTGAATTGAATTGAATAAAACTCTCAACAAAGTTCTCTCAGGCCACCACAGCTAAGCTCTAACCCAGACAATTTGACAAATCCTGGACTACAACTTGATGCTTCATCTGTTAACTGTTGGCACAACAGATGTCATTAAAACATTGGCAAAAACTATTGGAGTCAACTCTTTCTGTTAGCAAAATATGTCATAAATCAGCAGATAGTTTTCAATGAAGATTTTTAAAATAATCGTGGACAACTACAAATGATGTGGTGTTATGTAGACTAGAGGAAATTTCAGTGTCCCTCTTTTGTTTTAGGGGCCGAGATGGTGTAGAGGCAGGGCAGTCGGCTCCGGACCGGAAGGTCCCAGGTTCAATCCCCAGTCACTGCATACCTCATTGTGTCCCTGGGCAAGACACTTAACCCCGAGCTGCTCCCAGTAGGACAGGCTGGCACCTTGCATGGCAGCATACCGCTACCGGTGTATGAATGTGTGCATGAATGGGTGGATGGCTGGTACTGTGAAGCGCTTTGGGGCCCCTCATACGGGGCTGGAAAGCGCAATATAAGTAAGCTCCATTTACCATTTAAAAATGAATGTTTCATTTTGTTGTGCAGTCGTGGCTGGAACAAAAGAATGAAGTTATTTATTTTACATATTTTAAGTTCTGAAATGGAGCTGTCCCTGACCCAACAGGTAAAACTGAACACTTAGGGTTACAGTAATCTGATCAGCGTAAATCAGAGAAAATAAAAGTAACTGATATAATATGAATGACCATTCCATTTTAACTTGACCACTTGATGACATTATTAGAGATAATGATAAAAAATATACATGTGAAAAACAATGTTGCACAATTAAACTGCTTTAAAATAAACAAAAAGCACATCTTCAGTTTTAAAGCTACTATACTGTAGTTAACTTAGTATGTCTCTACTCCTGGCTCCTTTTGCTGAAAACATGTACAGAACATTTGTTCAGTTCTCTAACCCAAAGTTAAGCGCATATGCTAACCACAGGCCTGCATTACCTTCCAGACCACATTTGGACCATGCTGACCCTGACAGGGTGGGCATTTTCTTTAACTTGGATGCAGCTGCAGAAACTCTATAATTTGCCAAAATTACAGATCAGCTGTATGGAACCGGTGCATCTGTCCGTCCATCTGCATGTTCAGTGAAACTGCAACTCCTTTCTGTGCATTTACTAACCACCAAACTACTGAGTGTTTCAACAGACATGTGTCCTTTATAATAATTAAGGAGAGTTAAAGCAAGGTGTATCTTGAGCTGACTTCTAATTTCAGGGAGGAGAAATTAGAAGTCAGCTTTGGCCTTCAGAGTCCACCTTCATTCACTCCAGTCAATCACACACGTGCAACTCCAGCATCCTTCTCCAGTAACAGTTTATATCTGAGTAAAGTTTCTTTCTTTCAAAGTACGTAGATATGGTTATGTTATTACTGCATACAATAAATATGTGCCATCCTAAAATGCAATCTAAACTGTAAATATCTGTTAGCTTTATCTACCTGGATCTGTAAACTTGCATGAAAATATTATATTTAATGTCAGAGTGAGGCACAGACGACCCTGCTCAAAGCATTCATAAACCAACTTGTTCCCATGAACTATATAAAGTAATTAAATTATACAAAGCCTTTGCAGAAGTCCCTCTCTAAAATGTCTTGAAAGGATTACAAGTACACTTCGTTTAATCATAGTCTTTGATTGAAGGGATCCAAATTACTAAAGAAGCTTTTAATAGGAAAAGTGTGCTATTAAAAATGGAGACTTTTCATTAAAATGGGCACTTTCTACTCTAACAAAACCACAATCAAGAGGATTTAAAAAAAAAAAAGCCTAGAATGCATATGTTTAGCTACAGCGCTTTGTCATTCTGTCATGAGCTACAGGGCGGCGCCTTGATTACACTACTGTATATGCACCGTACTTAGACTATAAATAGATTTAAACACACACACAAATTTGTGACTTGCATGTTTATGTAAAGGTGTTAACCCTCTAATTATCCTATAACACCATCAGACCGCCGCTTTCTTCTAAGTGAAGCAAAAAAAAAAAAATTGCAGGTGAGAAAAAACAAGCTAGTCAAAAGACGTTTTCCATTTTCACTGAACTCTCAAGATACAGCAGAGCATGTTTCCATAGCTCTCCTAACAAACATGCTTTCTACAAGCCAGCAGCAGCTCCCTGGCTAGAAATTTGTATTGATTTCTCTCAGGTTCAGGCTTCATTCTCTGAATTACTAATGCAAGTAGAGAAACTCAACACTGACAGGATGAACGTCTGGCAGGCAGATATATATGCACAAAGATGCATGACAACACAAGCCTGTTTTACCATGCCATACCCTGGAACGATACTTCAGGAATAGTGCCCGTTTTCTCAAAAACTGTGGAGGAACCAAGTGGACAGTGTGAAAGGGACGAACACCAGGAGATTTGACAAAACATGCCATTACTGTAACAGTGTAGCAGCAACACCACAGAGGTGAATGAATGAGTCACTATCGTGTTAAAAACACTTGATAAGACACAAGATGGGATTGCAGACATGTTTTAGTCAGTTCTGGATGCTTCAGCTCTGAGTTTACATCAGAGAAACCCCATGCTGAACAGCATGCATCTGCAGCCCTGACTGGCACTGCATCTTACCCCAGACAGAGCATTGATTTGCTCTAAGGGCAGAGATCTGTACTGAACATATTCACTTAGGTCGGAGGCAGCCAGGGAGACCAGGCTGGGGCTGAGAGACTCACAAGTCTCCACATTCACTCCAGGAGGAGACTTTAGTGTAAAAGAAGGAAAACAGACGATCATTAGAGCAACATTTAGCAGTCACTGCTGTCTGCAAAACTAATGCTATTAGATGTTACTCTTTCTGACACAAAAATAAACTTGTCTGTTTTAATGGGTGGAAAAAAGAAAGAAGAAAATCTGAAGAATGCTTTTTTTCTGTAAAACAAACTCAAACTCCCACAAAACAAAGTATGCATTTGAGTTTAGACATTTGAACACTGCTTGAATTCAAAATCAGTTGCTTGTACTCTATGGACAAAAATACCAAGAACAGATGAATACAGTAATTTAAATTGTGAAGCTGTGTTATTTAATATAAATATGAGCTGCGTTGTGGAAATGTCATGATACCAGTGATTGAGTGCAGTTTTGGTGTGAGTTGGTGCTTACCGCCGACGGTCCCTGGGATCCTGTGCTTGATGAGGCATGCTGGTCATAACCATTTACATCATCTGCAAGGCATTAAGACAAAAAACACAACATGACTAAGTTAGTGGCAGAATGATTTACTAGTCATGGTTTCAAAAGCGCCACCAAACTGGCAATTTGGTGGCGGTAACGTTTCAGGCATACAACAGCTGCTTGAGTCAAACAGCGCTGAGCAGCCTGCAGCCAGTGTTGTGGTCTATATTTGTACAGCATGTTGTGGTAGTGGTCCCTCACGGTAGGCCGGGTGACTCAACCAGACCCTTCTGACTGAACATATGCAGCCATGTTGCTGTGGTTCAACCACAACAGGAGTGACTCCAGGAAACAAGAATGTGACGGCTTCAATAAAGTTTTACTTTCACTCTCCATTTAGGCCCTTTCAGATGCCTGAAAAAAGATTTACATAAACAAATGGAGATGCAGATGGAAGATCAAGACCAACAAACATGACATGTACCAATATAGTGCTGAGCAAAAGCAAAGCTTTCAGCCTCGGAGTCTGTGTTCAAATGAAACTTCAACAGTCCTAATTGTTGGTGTCTGAGATTATATTTAGACTGGGCTCAGCACAGAAAACATGCCCACAGCTGAAACAAGCACCCAAACCTTTCGACTTGGTGGATTTAAACTAAAAGAGGGAACTTTTTTTTAATAGAAATGCTGCATTTCACCAAAACATTTAACCAAAACACAGCACAGCCTGAGATGCAGCTTTAACTTTGTTGTACGCATCAACCGTTTGGTCAGTTTTAACCATTATGGTTCACCAGCTGCATTTAACAGCACTATATAAAACAGGTTGTCCGTGCGCCACTTGCTTGTGAGACATGTTTCTGTTACATTTGAGTTATAGCAAGCTGAAGGTGTTTCGGGGGCACTGAGCTTACATAGTGCTACAGCAAAGTGAAAATGTGTTCACGAAGAACAAAGCAAAGTTTCACTGGTCATCACATGGAATGTGTGAGGTTTAGGGTGGACTTCTGTAAACCTTTTAATTTGCTGCACCCAGTGGTGAATAGACCATAAACTGTATTGATTACAGACCATGTGTCCCCGCCTTCTATTGTTGGACGTTGAAGCCAGAGGACCTGGTTTACGGGAGTTACCACTACTGGAACCAGTAACTGTGCACTAGAGATGTGGGGCTTTAAATCCTGCCTGTGGTCCCCACACATAAAGTGTTACATGACCGTCCTTTAAGCATGAACTAACTTAACTAAAACTAAACCTATCAGATTACAGGCCGGCTTCAACTTCCACGTTCCAGTCAGAGGTCTAGGTTCATACAGTCTATAATTTAGGGCTAGGGTGGCCCCTGGTGAGTTTGTTTGTTCACTTAAATCCCTTGTTATAGCCACTAGTAACCACTCAATGCTTTGCATTTGAGTAAAGGTCACTAGCTGCTCCCCATTCAACATTTTTAACATCTACACCGATGTGTGGAAAATTACACATTAAAGCAAAAAATAAAAAAAAATCACCACCATATTTTCTTTGTAGCATCTGTGGTGGCTATAAATGCTGAAGTTACAGCACTTCACTCAACTAAAGACAAGGATTTTCCAGTTCCAATGAGTGTGTGATGACACAGAAGAAACATCTCGTCTTTGGTGCCCGGAGCCGTTCACACACAAGGACTTACTGTAGTAACTTAACTTAGTTACAAATAATCAGTCCAATAACCTTCACATCAGATATGGACAAAAAAAAAAAAAAACATGGAGCCCTGTGACTATGCTAAACTTTCACAATATTATATTACAACTTGGTTTTATTTTGTTCAGTTTTAAGAGACACAACCATGCCTTTGACTCTGAACATAATCTGACAGTGTGTGAGAATGACTTTCAAACAGCTGAGCATATTTTGTCACAGCTGGGTGCTTTACTGGACACAGTACAAGTCAGACAGTTGTGCCAAGACTTTTCCCCAACTAAGAAGGCTCCACAAGAAAAGCTTTGTTAAAACGCAAGCAGCTGATCATTGTGGATAAGCTGCAACACATGTTCCATCTCTTTTTTTTTTTTTTTTTAATTCACAACAAAAAACTTAAAATGTACGAGAGCCACCGGGAAGTGAATCTGCAATAAACACACCTGCTACTTGAAAATAATATTAACAAGTTCAGCTTTTTTTAGTTTGGGTTGGACTGATTTCCTAAAGCAGGCTGGAATAATTGTGATCACTAATATAAACACAAGTAATAACGCCTTGTTTTTCTACAAATGGGATGACGATCTAGCCCAAAGAGTTGCCTCAGTGTGTCCACAAAGAGACGTTATAAAAAAAATAACTTTTTGTGTGTTGTGGTTTACCGTGATGCGGTGAAGCTGTGAAGTCAAAACATGGCCTCCATTGTTATCTTAGAGCACCATAAACATTTCCTAATCTTGAAGAAATCCCTCAGACTTTCAGGGCTCTTCCAGAATACTGTATAAAGTAAAAATGAAACTACATTTGTAACCCTGAATCATTTCTTTCAGTTCCTACAGAGCATCCGGAGTGATTCATCTCTCATTCAGCAACACATTTCTTAGCCATAAATGGCCACGGCACAACCAGTTGTGTGAATGTTTGTTTAAAATCCCCGTTCAACAAGGAGCAGAGAGGGATTTGGGGTTTGTTGCGGTGGTAAAGCGGCTGCTTGGAGGTGACAGAGTGTTTCCAGCAGGCAGGCCAGATGTTAAAACCCTGGCTGCCTGTAAATCACTGCTTCTGCTGCTTCAATGGAGAGAAAGACAAACTTTGAGCTGCTTAGGGAATTAAGATGACACAAACATGCTGCCATGTTTAATGATCATTTTATGTGTTCACTGTAAAGAAGACGCAGCCAGATAAACACTAAACCATTTCCAACAGTGATTAAAATGTCTGGGATGACTGGATAATGTATAATTTTTAATAATACTGTAATACTATTTGATGTGTTGCTGTTGTGTCTGTAAATCTTTTGTAAACTTACTTAATTTTAGCAGAAACGAACTTTAGTGAGGAAACATCGACGTAGGTTTTATTTTAAACAGTTTTCCTCTTAGAAGAAGTCTGACTCACCGTTGAAAGAGTCCGTCGGGCTCATCTCAATTAAACTGTCCCCTCCCGTTTTCCCCGTTATTCGGTGCATTTTGACACCGTCGACACCTAAACAAGTGTTTATTTGTATTCCGTGCCGGGTAAATTCTGTTTTTTTCCCCCACAGTTAGCGAGTTAAAGTCCAAACTGCCTGTGCTCCGCATGCGTCCCTCCCAGGCAGCAGCTAGCCAAGTAGCTGAGTCGACAGCCCGGCGGGCAGAGTGACCGCTCGCCGCCGCCGCTCGTGCCCACAGAGAGGTGGGTGTCTGAGGGGAGGGTCTCCGCGGCACGAGCCAATGGCCGGACACTTTACTGAGGCGGACAATCACAGCAAACAGCCCAAACGACGAACGGAAGTTGGTTGACGAGCTGGGAGAAAAAATAAAGAAGTTCATTTTAGTGAAGTTCGACGTGACTTTTTTTTTTTTATTATTATTATTTTTATTTTTTTTTTACTCCTGCTGTAGGAAGAGTTCGATACTATTTTGATACCTATATATTAAAACTACTAAAATAAAGGAGTCATTATAAATGCAAATAATCTACATGTTGGTTTCTTGGAAGCAAACTCAAGCTAACTTTCTGGAAGGCTAACCCCAACTGACTACTGAGTGCTGTTGTCATGACAACGAGAAGACTACAAAGCAGCAGAGAGCTCTTGGGCATAGCCTGCAGTTGAAAGCATTATTTTTTTTTATTCTGGTTCATTTATTATTATTTTTACTTAGTTATTTCGACCCTACACTAATCAAAACCAAGAAGTTGAAGGCGAGTGAAAGGGTAAGATGTTCCTAAAGAAAGTAAAGTACAGTACTGTATGCATAAATCAGATTGTTTGTTCTCAATGTGTTTGACATACTTCATCTAGCTACCTAACAGTCACCAATGGTGTGCCACAAGGCTTAGTTTTAGGTCCCACTCTTTTTACATTTTATATAAATAATGTAGGTCAAAACATTTCTGGTGCATCCTTGCACATGTTGATGACACTGTTGTCTATTGCCAAACTGGCAGTTGCCAAGGTTTTCCAGCTTCTAAGGTTTGCCTTCTACATCATTCAGTCAGTATTCCATCTCAAGCTGGTCTAAATTCTGACAAAACCAAAGGGATGTTGTTTTTCCAATAGAAAGTTGGTGCCAGCAACTCTTCCTCCCATCTCATACATGCATGGTGTGCCTATTGAGTTTGTAGATTCTTACAAATACTTGGAAATTTTGGTCAATGCACAGCTCTCTTTTAAACCACATATTGAAAGCTTGATGAAACTGAAATTAAAACTAGGTTTCTTTTTCAGAAATAGATCTTGCTTAACTCTGAATGCCAGAAAATGCCTTGTAACCACTACCTTCCTACCAGCTATTTACTATGGTGACATTATTTACATGAATGCCCCTGCCAGCTCCTTGCAGATGTTGGATGCTGTCTACCATGGTGCACTAAGATTCATAACTGGTTGTAACTACCATACCCATCACTGCACTCTGTACTCCTTGGTCAGTTGGTCATCACTGTCTACATGTAGGATCTCACACTGGTTCATTTTAATCTATGCAACCCTCCTTGGTCTGCTACCTTCTTTTATCTCCTCACACGTCATGCCATCAGTGCATGTTTCAGTGCAGTTACAACATGCGCTCTCAGGACATCATTACCTGCAGCGTTCCCTCAGTGCAGACTGAATTTGGGATAAAGGCCTTTTCCTACACTGCTCCTGAAACCTGGAACACCTTGCAACAGGAACTGAAATTGCCCACCTTGATTTCTTTAAAGGCTTTCAAATATTTAATAATGTCAATGGAAAAAAATCAAGGCAGATATGTTTTTGTTTAGTATTTCACTCTGTTTTATGGCACCCTGATTTATTGTTTTATTCACTGCTCTTATTTTAACTGCATTTTATTGTCATTGTTTACTGTTAATGTATTAACTTCATATGTTCTGTCTGGAACAGGTCCCTCTTGTAAATGAGTTTGCATGTCTCAATGAAACTAGCCTATATAAATAAAGGTTTATTTTTTTTATTTGCCCTTTATTTATCCAGGTAGTCTCATTGAGCCACGAGAACTCATTTTCAAGAGAGACCTGTTAAGGGAGCAGATGGTGGGGGGTTAAGGGCCTTGCTCAGGGGCCCAGAGTGGGGAGAATGAGGGTGAGTGATCTTCCGATCACAGGCCCACCGTCTTTAACCTCTGCACCACCACTCCCCTGATTGAAGCATGAACGAATAAAATGCAAATCAACCTGAGTTCTAATACACAATGACATGGTGGTTACATCACTGTGTTGGGAACCATTTTGTTAGTATGTTTTGTGCCCATTTGGGTTAAAAGAACAATGAAAATATTCAACAAGTTGATTTTAGTACATTAGAGACTCTACTTCCTCAGGCGGCTGAGACAAGCTGAACTGGGAAGCTCAGTCCTCACCTCCTTCTACAGGTGTGCAGTGGAGACTATCCTGTGCTCCAGCATCAACGTGTGGCATGGAGGCTGCACAGCTGCAGAAATAAACGCTCTGTAGAGAGCAGTGAAGGCTGCACAGAAGATGTTGGAGTCAGCCTTCCCACCATCACAGACATCTACACCTCTAGACGCAGGAAGAAAGCCACCTGCATCGCGAAGGACCCCACTCACCCAGCACACATTTTTTTTTGCCCTGCTCCCCTCAGGAAGGAGGTTGAGGAGCATTAAGTGCAGAACCACTAGACTGAGGAACAGCTTCTACCCTGAAGCTATTAGACTCATGAATACTAGCCAGCATGATCACTGTAAAGGAAAAAAAGAAACATCAGTGTAATGCCACTTTGATTTGTGACTTATCTGTGCTGCTGATTATCCATTCTGCTCATTTCGTGCTGCTGACTATCTCATGCTGCTGTATTCATTCATACCCATCTACTTTCTACAGACTCATGTTCGGGCTGCTCTTTAATATACTACATTATTTTACATTATTAGTGTTTAGCATATATCTTAGATCTTTTAGTGTACTGTTTAGCATTTATCTTAGTACATATATTAGATCCTTGTACTGTTTCTTTTATACTTTATATTTTTGCTATTTTGGGGTATAACTGGGACCCTGAGTACATAATTTTGTTCCACCTCAAGTACCACATGTGATGTGAATGACAATAAAGAAACTTAAACTTGAACTTAGTAACCTTGTGCTTTGACGTAAACTTATTCCTGATGGTAGCAGTAAAAATGTCCCCGTGTATTTATTTTTTCTTCTATCAGCTGCTCCCTTCCTCAGGGGTCTCCACTGCAAACTAAGTCACATGACAATTGTTTTTATGCCTGATGCCCTCCTTGACACATCCACAGACCACCGAGCTACCACAGCCCTCTGTGTGGAGGAGAGAGCTGCCATCTAGGGCACCCGGGGGAGTAGGTGGTTGCCCATGGGCCCAGAGTGGGGCAAATGAGGGTGGAGGCAGATGTGGGTGCTTCACCTTTCCCACCCACATTTTGATGTTGTCAGTTTGGGGAAGTTGAACTGGCTACCTTCTGATAACAAGCACACCTTCTCTATCCTCTACACCACCACTCCCTCGGCAAAAATGTCCCCATATTGAAATTTTATTTATTTTATTTTTATTTATTTATTTATTCATTTCATTTAATTTCCAAAAAAACACAAATACAATTTCAGAAAATAAAAAAAGACATATATAAAATGAAAGGAAGCAGAAGAAGAAAAAAATTCTTATCATATCTGCTCCCTTTTAAACAA
>JAVCKU010000013.1:9677102-9691538 GCA_032273985.1 Hypsolebias coamazonicus
ATTCCACAGACCCATTCCCTGTATAGTGGTAGACCGACCCTTTAAACTCGTGCTATACTTAGGTTTAACAAAAATATGTTCCCTTCAAATTATAACAACTCTCCCTTTTTACCAATTTAAACACATTTAAACTACTTCATATATATTTCTTCAACAATTCACTTTTGATCATTTTCTTAAACACAAGTTTAGATTTGACTGTATTAATTTTTTTGTCATGACTGTAAGACTTCCTGCTTCGATGATCCAAAGAGACAACTCCCATCAGTAAAGTCAGATTGAAGCGGCTTTGCATTTGTTTGTGTACATTTCTGTTTACCTGACATGTTTGAATTTCCTCCTGCAGAATGCTTCAAGAAGATCCTGTACTTTTCCAGCTGTACAAAGACCTCGTGGTGAGCCAAGTGATCAGTGCTGAGGAATTTTGGGCCAACCGGTTAGGAGGCATGAACAACGGAGAACCTGCACCTTACAGCAACAAACAGGATGTTGGTATATCTGGAGCATTTCTGGTAGGTGCATATGCGCTCCATTGTTTTCAGTATTAATAATAAACCTCTACTCATTTAAACATTTTGCATTTCTTCTTTTCAGGCTGACATTAGACCTCAGACTGATGGCTGTAATGGTTTGAGATACAATCTGACAGCTGATATCATTGAGTCCATTTTTAGAACTTATCCTGCAGGTAAACAAAAACTATTGAACGGTGCAGCTCTAAGCAGTATTGACTGTTAATAAAAGGACTATTGTTTCCAAGCTGTTTTAATAATTGAACTCAAAATACTGTACTAAAAAAATAAACTGTAGAAGTTTAGTCTGTTTCCTGAGATAAATTCTGAACAGATGCGTTTCATAAATTTTACAATGGCTTGAATGAAATGTATTTATACTGACTCTGTGTTTTACTTGCAGTGAAGCAGAAGTATAGTGAAAATGTGCCTCATAACTTGACGGAGAAAGAGTTCTGGACCCGCTTTTTCCAGTCGCATTATTTTCACAGAGACCGCATCAGTACGGGGATGCAGGATATTTTCACAGAGTGTGCCAAGCAGGATGAGAAAGGTAGTTTGAGATATTTTCCAGCACTGTTTGTAGATATTTTATTTATGTATATAAAAAAAACACTGGTCCACAGTATTAATCTGCTATTTGTTGTTCACAGGTTTAAAGTCTTTGGTGAATCAAGGCGTGAAGAATCCTTTGGTTGACCTGCTCTCACTGGAAGATAAAACATTAGATGAGGTGAAATAAGTGTCAAGCAGAGATCTAAACAAATTTTAACAACTAAATTATTTAAAATCATTTTTACTTTTCAAACCCATTTTTGTGACTCAGGGTTATGGAATTAGCACAGCTGTACCCTCGACCTCTAATACCAACAAGACGGTGAAGGAAAGCAGCAACACTGCGATTATCAAACGATTCAACCATCACAGTGCCATGGTGCTGGCAGCAGGCTCACGCAAGGGGTAAGGAGCATCATTGTTAACTAAACTAATGATTGTGCCTTCACCTTCCTGCTAACTGTGTCCTGTCTTAAAGGGATGCGCCAACTGACCAGGCCAGCGAGACGAGCAGCACAGACGGAAACTCGAGAGATTCCGACTTTTTTCAGCCACCTCTTAAGAAGGTATGGCAGCTCTGGATGTTTGTTGTAAAGTTTTGACAGAGTTTTCTGCTCTGCAAAGATTTGAGTTCATTTTTCTTCTTTCTTTAGGTAAAACTACAAGAAGCCATAGAGTATGAGGATCTGCAAAGGGAAAACAAACCAAAAATGGTTGCATTAAACCTGAAGAAGTCTGACAGGTACAGTTTGTCTGCATTTTACTTTGAATCATTTTATTGGTTTGCTTGAATATGTACCATAATTTCTGCCGTACTTGTCACACTGCCCTATAAATCGCATCAGTCTAAAAATGTCTAATAAAGTGGAAAAATCCATAAATATGTCGCTTCGCTGTATACATTGCATATATTATGCATCACTGCTGACATGTCATGTTTGTTACATGTCACCGCTGACAACCCGGAAACATGGGCCGGTGTTGTGCCAAAAATCGATTGACGGCTGCGGAAGCATGCATGGGAGAACTTTTAACAAGAATTTAACAAGATTAACACTTAAAAACAATTATTTGTTTGCTTGAAATTATGGTAAAGGTGTGTCTCAGTCTAACTTTTGCTTAATAAAAGGACTTTAACTGTCAAATCAGCTGCGTTTCAAAATAATTCGCTGCCTCGGTCTCTGGGAGCACGCAGACAGAAAGGAAAAAATAGGAGGAACGCTGCATGTTTCTTCAAAATTTAACAAGAAAAGCACCTAAAACAGTTGTGTTTGCTCGAAATTACTGTATAGCAAAGATGTGTCTCAGCTGAACTTTTACTTAATAAATGCATTTTAGTGGTCAAATTAGCTGCATTTTGCCGGTGCGGTGCAGCAAAATGAAGCTGAGCTCCAAGCAGCAAGCAGAACGAAGGTGGCGATATGTGGAAAGCTGATTGTGTCATTAATAGCTGGTGATGATTCTCAGTCATCGAGAACTTGGTGAATTCAAAAAAGTTCAAGACAAAAATAATAAAGTACGTATATTAAATAAAGTCCAGTTGTTTTTGTCTTGAACTTTTTAGAATTTGTCATTATAGCCACGTTTACCTGATGCAACATTATGCCAAACACTATTACTGCTCTGCTGCCATCAAGTGGCTGAAAGTGATAGTGCTCTTTTTTTTTTCAGTCAGAATGAATGAAAACGGTCATCTCAGTAAAAAATTGGTATATAAATATAGGGAAAAATCCATAAATACTTTGCTTTGGCCTATAAGTCACAGGGCATGTAAATTATGCAAAATACAGTACTGTGACTTATAGGCCGAAAAATACGGTAGTTTATTCCAGTGTTTTTCAAAGTGGGGGCCAAAAGGGGGCACGAGGGGGTCCTCAAAAAGCTGGAGAGAAGTTTTTTTTTTTAAAAGCAACTTTTTTTTTAAACTACTGTAATAAAATCAAATCTATTTTTTCAATACCTGTAATTATTTCAAAATATATTTTATAATAATATGTTGAAATATTTTTCACCATTGCTCATCTTTGTGATTGGCTGTCAGTCAAAGCTGCTTTACTCTGCAAGCTAGCATAGCAAGGACGAAATGAAGAAGTTTCTAAAAAGATCAAAGGAACTGACCAGCAGCCCTGCTGTGGTGGAAACTGCTGCTTAAAAAAAAAAATTCATGTCCAGCTAAAATTCAAGGTATGAGGAAGCATACGTTAAGAAAAATGGCCATGATTGCCCAAAATGTGTCCTCTGTCTGGAGACCCTCGCTAACGAGTGCTTAAAACCTTCGAAACTTCAGCCCCACTTGAGTGAGCGTATAATGCAGTGTTTAAAACATGTTAGTTAATAACATTTTTATGCTCAGCAGCTGTAGTAATTAATTGAATATAGTAGGGTTCGGCGATATATCGATATTTTAAAAATATCTAGATAATTTTTTTTTTGCGATATAAGTTGAGACTATCTCGATATAAACGATATAGTTTTATACTTGGAAATCCTGCCGTCTCTTTCTCCCAGGCAGCCCCCTCCTTCTACACACGCGCTCACCCTCCCTTCCTGCTTCTGCAGTGTATGCGGACACTAGAGGAGACGTTAATAAACAACACTTACACAGCAGCAGCTGTCTGTGCATATATGAAGCTGCAGCTAGACGACAGACCCGTCTTCTTATTTGACATACTATAGTTCAGAGCTCATTTAGCCGTGCTGCGTGCCTTTAGAGGAACACAGAGAGGAAGTGCAACATTAATTAATCAGCAGTTTATCATATCGCTAAAGATACGATCCTTAGCGGCTAACAAGATGGCTAACGCGTTAGCCGTCTTCTTCCACAGCTGAGACTGACCGTGTCTTTAGTGATATGATAAACTGCTGATTTATTAATGTCTCCAACTCTCTGCTTCTCTCATAAAGCTCAGCACGGCTAAATAAGCTCGGACCCATGGTTTGTTTTAAGGAAGCAGATTAAAAACAGTGTTGCCGCTTCACGGTTCTGAGTGGAGGCTCACTTTACTGCAGTTCATAAACAGGCTGACTAACATGAAGGCACCTTTCTATCTTATGAAGACACTCAAAGCTCTTTACAACACAATCTGTGTCCTCATTTACCTATTCATGCACTCTACTAGACCTGTACAAGGATTACTCAGTACTTTATCACATTCATACACTGATGCGACACACATCAGAGGCAATGAGGGGTTCAGTGTCTTGCTCAGGGACACTTCAGCATGTGACTGCCAGTGGAATCAAACCCCCAGTTCTCCCATTGGAGGAGACTGCTCTAGTCTCTCAGCCACAGCTGCCCTCAGCTGAAGAGGATTATTATTTAATATGTGTAAATAAATGTCTAAAAAGTAATGTATGTAAATACAGTAGTTTATTTTTTAGACATTTATTTTGTAGAGTTACAGCTGTTTGTTAATAAATGTTGCTGTGAGACAACTGGGACAAACTTTGATTCAAGTTCAGAAATACAGTATATTTTTATTTTATGGAAAGAAAAATATATTGATATATATACTGTATATATATATTGTATATCGTGATTTATCAGAAAAACATTGAGATGTTAATTTTGGTCCATATCGCCCAGCCCTAGTCTTGAGGAATATTCACTCACGTTGAATCAGCATGTCATATTACTTTCCACTTTGATACTGACTATGAATCCAAATCCTGATCTCCATGGTGTAATAATTTAAATTTACATTGATAATTTTTGTGTTATTTTCTTCTCAATTAATTCTACTGTGCTAATAATAAAGTTTGTCAATGATAATATTTAAGTAATTGAGGTCTAGGATGTGTTATTTTAGTGTTCCCTTTAATTTTGTGAGAAGTATGTACCGTATATTACATGGCAACTGTCAGACAAATTATTCAGCTACACAAAAATACAAAACAGATCAAGCTAAAAGAGAAAAAAATAAGACAAAATATCAATCTCCTCTTGTGAACAGGAACAAAACTTAAAAACTGACCTTCTCACCACCTCTTTCCAACCGTCTTCTCTTTTCTGGCCTCTCTTTGGACTCGTGAGGCTGAGCTTAATGTTGGGGGAGGTGACAGGAAGAGCCACGGTCTTGAACGGAGAAGGCAAAGAGCTGGAGGAGTCGCTTGAATCTGGAACTCTGCAACAACAGGAAGTACTTGTTCACATTTTCTGTATGGTGTGATAAGAGTAGCGACGTACCCTAAGATTTGTGCTCCTAGTTGAATGACAAGTTTGTAATGTTAGAAAACAGCACTGTGACACTTTGCTCATGTGCAACTTTAGGAGGGACTCACTTCTGCGTTGGTTTTGAGATGGAGACCATGACCTTATTGTTATCCGTCTGCAGCTGAGGACAGTGTCTCCTCTCTGGACCGGACAAGAAGGCCTGGGACTGCGCTGCTCCTGAGGAAGGAGCGGAGGAGTAGGACGAGGTGGACGAAGATGAGGAGGAAGAGGCTGAGGAGGGGAGGTCTGGGAGGTAGTTGAGCTCCTGACTCCTCCCCCCACTGCTGCTGCTCTCACTGGCACAGTCGGTGCTGTCCAGTGGGTCAGAATCGCTGTTGCCGCCTGCCACTCCCCCGCCTCCGCCCCGTGGCTCACCGTGGATCTTGTTCTTGTCAGCTTTGTGTTGTGCAAGAGCAACCTAAACACGAAGTTCAGCCGTATTAAAAACGCCCTGCTTCAATCAACTGCTTCAGAATGACAAAGTGCGGTAGTGCTCACCTGGGGATCCTGTAATATGATTGGTTCGTTCGGTACGGAATCCTTGGTTTTGTTCTTTTTGTTCTTACGGTTGATGTTCGGGGTAGTGACCACGATCCCTCGCTTCTTCCCAAAAGCTGTAGTGAAAGTGGTGGAGGTGGCGGATATGCCGATGGTGGTGGTGGTGGTTGCACTCGGAGGTTCGATTGGAACCTCTTTTTCTGAAGGAGAAATCAAATCCAATCAAAATTATCAGCTATGTTTATCAGAATAAACTAAAGTTAATAATTGTATTCATCGGTTGTTGACAGTGAACACAGGCCGTTACCTTCAGCTGAATCCTCTTTCTGCTCCTGCATCTCAGAGAAGTCATCATTAGTTTTCTGCCCCTCCTCCTCCTCCTCTTCTTGTTTCCTCTTCTGCTCCTCCTTTTTCTTCTTACGCTTCTCCTTCCTCTTTTCCCTCTTGGCAGCCAGCGCCTGCTTCTTGATTTCCTCTCGAGACTGGTGAGGCACACAAGGATCATTTAAAAACATGTTTTCTACAGTCCCATCACAGTGTCCTTGCACATTTCATCAAAATCAGTCGATCACGGTTAAAGAATTTTTAGGTCAATGTTCTACATTCTCCAGCACCTTATCGTAATAAAATTATTATTAAATCATGCAGTTATATTCAAATACAGTAGTTGATTTTAGTCCTATATAACACATTTTTTTTTTAAGTTATATTTTGTGATAGTGCACATAGAAATGTAAAAAAAAATAAATAAATAAAAAAGTTTAAAAATCTATCACTTGTTTTAGAATAAGCTGCACCCTAAAAATAATTTTCAAATAAGATTTTTGTGAATAAGTCTTGTTTAACTTGTCCCTAGGTGTGAGTGAGGGAGTGAATGGTTGTTTGTCTTGTTTGTCTCTATGTGTCCCTGTGATGGACTGGAGACCTGTCCAGGGTGACCCCTGCCTCTCGCACAGTAATTGCTGGACATGGGCACCAGTGACCACACCCCCCCCCCCCCAGCAAAGGAAGAAGTGGGTAAATATCATGGATGGATGGATGTGTTAGACAAATAAAAGGGAGTCTAAAAATGTTAAGTCTGGTCCTCTGGACATTTAAAAAAACCAAAAGCAAACAAAAAAAGTAGAAATGCTTTGTGTTTCATCCAAAAGACTTTTTCAGTCTTTTTTTTTCATTTTGTTTGAATGACCAGAGGACCAGACTTAATGTTTTTTTAAATTTTTTTTTTTATACCTGGATTATTGAGCATGCATCAGTATATAAAAGGGAGTGGTGGTGGCGCAGAGATTAGAGAAGTTGGGTCGGAAGATCGCTGGTTCAACTTCTGGTACAGGCAACATCAAAATGTGGGTGGGATAGGTGAAACAACTGTCTCCACCCTTATTTACCCCACTCTTGGCCTTTGAGCAAGGCCCTTAACCCCCCACCATCTGCTCCCCTCGGGCACCCTAGATAGCAGCTCTTTGCTCCACACAGAGGGCTGTGGTAGCTCGGTGGTCTGTCAGGAAGGGCACCCAGCATAAAAAGAACTGCCAAATCTTCGTGCGACTTAGTTCGCTGTGGCGACCCCTAAAAAAAAGAAGGGAGAAGTCAAAAGGAAAAAAACAATGTGTTAGATGTATGAAAATCATAAAATCCAAAATAGTGTAGAATTGTATTATTTGGACAGCTATAATGGCTTTACTTCGAGTTCAATATAGTTTGTTCAGCCTATCCATTTTGGATGTGCACTTTATAGTTCTGTTCGGGTCGGGGCCCCTCTTTGTACGCCCCTGTAGACCCCCCTCTGTAGTTGCCGCCTCCTCCTCCCTCTAAGCCCCGCCCCCAAGGAGTGACTTGGAGCGTGGAGAGAGGGAGACCCTGACACACACGCACTCTGATGAGGTTTTCTAGCCAGCAATGCGGTCGCGTCTCGGCTAACGGGACAAGTTCCAGCCTCCTGGATGTCTTCGCCCTCTCTCCGCCCGCTCCTCGCCTCCATGTGAACATCCCGACCCGGGTTGAGGTGAGTGCAGGGACACGCTGCCAGCTTTAGGGGGTGGGGGGTGGCAGTGAGTTCTGGACCCCGTTGGAACTGGGAACTGGGGAGGAAGAATTTTTTTTCCCTTTTCCTTCCTCCCCCTCTCTCAGTGGAAGAAGAGGCGACAGCAGGAAGGCTGTGTGTTTGAGCTCGCTGACTTTAAAAGTCACCAACCTGCGCCGCTTCCGCTGCTCGCGCATGTAAACTCAGCTCCGCGTTAGCGGCACAGAGCGGCTTTAACGTCTCGTGCGTCGTGTTGCCTTCACGTCGCCACTGTAAAAGTTACACACGGCTTCGCCTCTAACTCGCTACTACACATTTCAGACTTTAGTGTGTATTTCCTGACACCAAATGTTTGCAGCTTCAGGGAAAGAGTACTTTTTAAGATGCTGACTTGGCCAGAATCACTTTTTTTTTTTTTTGGCAAACTCGCACATTTATTTTTATTTATTTATCTGGACTGGCGCTTTTCTATCTTATCATGATGGTCAAAGCGCTTTACACTACAATCTGTGCCTCTGCTATATCTATAAACTGGGAGCTAAAGTTATGGAGGCAGACTGAGATGGTTTGGACATGTCCAGAGGAGGGACAGTGGGTATATTGGTAGAAGGATGTTAGAAATGCAGCTGCCAGGAAAATGACAAAGAGGAGATATATGGATGCAGTTAGAGACATGAAGGTAGTTGGAGTGAGGACAGAGGATGCAGAGGACAAAGATGGAGGAGGATGACTGGCTGTGGTGATCCCTGAAGAGGGAAAAGCCAAACGAACAAAAAGACCTACAACATGTATTAATAGTCTCTAAATAGATACCCACTTAAAAAAAAATCGGAACCATCTAGTTAAGGGTGAATGCAATTAAATTCCATTAACTTTCGACATAAAGTTTGTCATTCATGTCTTGGAACCAAAGTATGAAGGTGAATCGCTTGAAGTTCATGCAGGCACAGCAAATGTAAACTTCAAGTATCACCTGATTAAAAAAAAAAACAACAAAAAAAAACTATTGAGCTACTTTAGCAACCAGGAGATTTTATTCACAATGTCATGTTAGTCAAATGGAAATTGTTGTTGTCCTCCCATGACCTCAGAGAGGCATTTTACTTTTTTTAATCATCACACTAACTAATCCAAGCAAACTTCCTCCATTTGGAAATGTAAATAAACCTATGGTAAGACAATATTATTTAATTCTGAGTTGATAAAGTTGAATACACCTTACTTGGACAGTCAAATGTTTCAATCTTGAACAACTTTATTGGCAAATTTACAGAAATACACATGATTAAAATCCAGCAAAAAAAAACTTATGTTACCATTTTCTTTAAACATTAACACTGTTAGATCAAACATTTTGATAAGTGCTGATGTTGGTGTGTAATCAAAAGGACCCTGTTGTGTCTCACTGATGAATTAGCTGCTCCAGTGACGATTTTGTCATTTTTTAAAGCACTTAAAGTTCCCTTGTGTGCCAAAAACCTTATTAATACTTCCTGAGTTTACTTCCTAATGTAGCTACCTATATTGTCTGTTCAGACTAAAATTGATGAAAAAGCACACAGTTTGCGAGAGTTTAATGATTCACACACACACACACACACAAAAACACACACAGATGTGGCTAAATGAGTGAGCTGCCTGTGATCAGACACGTTTGCCTTAGTTGCCAAGATTAATGTTTTCCATCTGTTTTTGATCCTGGATCTGCAAGTTTACAGTGGGTTCTAGGTCACGCACTACATCTAAACAGTGCCAGAATAAAAATGAGGGCAAACATTTACCCCTTTGACTCAACTCTGCCACCCACAGAAAGGGGTCTGCTTACACACTCACTATGTATGACACAACAAAGCACTCTAATCCACTCAAAACGTGAGGGATCTCTATGCCTAATCGTTAAGGGTGAGAAAATAATGCAATCAAACAAGAACGTTGGTTACATACTGTAACCTCGGTTTGGAATCTGGTCGCCTAGAACGAGCACTGATGGATCCTATCAGTGAGCTTCGTGGTCACCTGGTCGCTGGAGGATAGAGAGATGATACGTCGTCTGGACAGACTGTGCTGCTCTCACCCCAAAGACAGACAACAAGCTGGGTTCTATCGAAGGAACGGTCGGGAAACCGTGGTCTGTTAGCCCCTCCACCTTGGTGACGGGCTCATAGGTGTAAACTGGCGCCTTCAGCTTCAAGGTTTCCGAGGCAGAACCCGAGAGGTACGGTGGCAAATCTTCCTGCCAGGAAGTTTGTTGGTAATGACGCTGCCGGTCTGGGCATGGACAGGTTGCACGCCATTGCCGTCCTTTGGATAATCTCCAGCAGCACGTGGACAAGCTCACCAGCTACTGGGAGGAGGGTGATGGAGGACATCTGGATGCCCTGGGATCCTCCCGTCAATGGCAGCTCTGTCTCCAATTCTCTCATCCGAGAGGAAAGAGCATGGCTAATGGCCGTCTCAGCTTCAGAGGCGGACACGTCCGAGTCGTGCCTCGCGTCGAGAAAGCCTAGGAACTTGTCCAGTGGGTAGCTCTCTGCTGGCTCTTCTTCGGTGGAGGAAAAAAATCTTTAGCTGGCGCTGCTTTTCCTTGACCAGGAGAAGAAGGCTATGACAGTCTCAGAGGATTCGACGGGAGAGAGGGCGGGCCCCAGAAACCAGCAAACTGACTGGTCCTCTATTGGAGTGTGCTGTTTGTGGTACTGTGTTTATTGGTGGCTCCTTGAATTGATGAAGTCCTTTGGACGAAGAATGAAACATCTCAACAATAAATAAAAAAAAGAAACCTTCCAGATGACCTGACTTAACTTCGTTTGATTTTTTTTACCTGGATTATTGAGCATGAAATTTAATATTTCTCTGTTTCTACTTGGCTTTAACAAAAATTATTCACGAGCAATATAGATATCCTAACGGGGCCTTCCTGAAAGCAGATAAGAAACCCAAACAGGACTTGAGCCAGACATCAGGTGAAAAGAAGAACCCCATAGGTTATACCAAATGTTGCGGGAGTTCAGTAAAACTGAGACATTTATTTTCTAAACATGACGTGCCAGTGGCTTTTAATACCCCAAAATACATTACAGCAAAGACTGGTCCATCCCAAAGATCCAATGCTGTCATTGCATGTATCACTCAACCCTCTGTGAATAGCAAGTGTCTGTCAGGGCACTAGCCCTACGTTGTGATAGTCCTCCTTTTGCATGTGAACAAGTGGTTCTGGCTGTCACCAGCAAACTGGTTGATCCACTATGAGAAGGTGCCATTTATAAAACTGGGTTTGTTGCAGCACCTCAGTACGAAGAAGTCTGTTGGGTAAAAGACAAAACGTTTCAAGAAAGTGGAATCCGTCAAGAGGATGTGACTCCAACTTGTAAGATATAAAGTTTCATTTGCTACAGTTTTAGTTCAAATTTGAGTTTTATATCATCCTTCTAAACTCTTCAAACACACACACACACAAACACACACACATTTGTGTGTGTAAATACATCTATTTTTGGTGAAACTAAACATTTCTTCTTTTTTTTTTTCCTCATATCAAAAGATGTGATGCAAATAATGTATTGTTTCAGCAGCACAAGATTAAAAATCCTGAATGATTTGTTTCATGGCAAATATTTGGCTGAACAAACCACTGACAATTCCAACATGACAGAAAACAATTGCTTCAATAATCCAATAGTTCTGGTTTTCTTTAAACAAATAGAATGAGTCATGTAATGTGTGCAAGTAATTTTACACAACTGTGTTTTTTTTTTTTTTTTTTTAGGAAATACCAAAACAAAGGAAACAGGGGAAAAATCTGTAATGTGGATGACCTCCTCCTTCTACATACTTATTTAACCTACGTCCGACCTTTAGAGCAACAAAAACAAAAAAAAACTGATATGAACACGCAAAAAGATTCTAATTAGACAAACTTTACTCACCAATCATTCCAGAAATGTATGTTTTCATGTGTTTCACACTGACTGCACAAGTCAGAAAGGCTCAGACAGATGGCTATAACTGTGCATGCTCTATAGCAGCTTCTGTAAATCATCTTAGAAATAAAGTTGTGTCCATAAATTAATAAATACATTCACATGTGTGTATTATCATAATCATCATCATTATCATCATCATTATCATCATGATCATCATCATCATAATTATTATTAGTGTACATTCATTCTACATTTCCTAAATGTTTTTTTTTTTCTTTCCCTTTACTCTGAAACACTTGAGTAATCACAGCTTTTTGGTGTAGCTGTAGCTCTATGGGTTGTTTCCTCTATAACCTTTGGCGTTAATTTAAATTCTAATGTAAACTTTACGTAAACTTCATCTGCTTGATAATTTTTTTTTTTCATTTCTGAAAATCAAACAGTGAATTTTCTTTTATGTTCTGTAGAAAAGAAAACATAAAGCGGATGAATGCAATAAAATGCAAAGTGGTTTCAGGGGACTTTCAGTGGTTCCCAACCCTGGTCCTTGAGGAACACCATCCTGCATGTTTTAGCTGTTTCCCTGCTTTGACCTGTCTGATTTGTGAATGAATGAGTGATTAACAGGCTTCTGCAGACTTTGATGACTGAATCAGGTGTGTTGGAGCAGAGAAACAACAAAAACATAAAGTATAGTGGTCATCGAGGACCAGGGTTAGGAACCACTGTCAGAGTCAAAGAGGTTTTATTGTAATTCCAGCTACGTACGAGTATATACTGAAATGAAGCAGCATTTCTCCAGAATCATGGTGCAACACAGAACATAAAGTACAAAACAATACAATACACAGTGCAAATACACAACAGAACAATAAATACAAACAGGCTTATAATAAATATAAAAATACATCTAACCTAAAAGTTACACTTTGCTGAATGTCTCTTAGCTCAATTCAAATGTAGCAAAAAGTTGAACAGGTTCTTTTTCAAGGCACTCTTAGCCATATGTATTAGTTATTTACAGTGCATTAGTTGAACTAGTTCATTTTAATTAACCCCTCTGAACACAAAAAGACAAACAGATGCCTCTGTTGAAAAACTGAAACTCCAAAGTTTAGGTGACGCTAATGCATGAAGTGAAAGCCAGTTGTCGACCTCTGACTTTTGGCTGCTGCTGAAGTGATTGCGCTGACATCTGTCTGCAGACACAGGATGCTGTTAGATTTTTAAATTGTGCATTCTAAAGAAATAACCTCAATTTAGGGATTTTTCTTTAATAATCCACCGTTGACACTTTTCTGGGAAATTACCAAATAACACAGTTATCAACACCACAGTACTAAAGTTCATGCTCAATAATCCAGGTAAAAATCCAACAATGTTCAGTCAGGTCATCTGAATGGTTTCTTTTTTGCATAGATGTTTCATCCTTCATCCAAAGGACTTCTTTAGTCTGTGATGAGCCACCAAACAAACTGATTCCCACAAACAGCATACCAGTACTTCATAGTGGGAAACAAACAGTTTGCTGGTGATAAGATGACCTCTAGGGTATGAGGGGCCTCATACTAGGGTCTGCCCTCTCCCTGTCGACTCCTCTGAGACAGTCATGCCAAAGTGTTCAAAACATCACAGCAGTGCAGAAAAAAAGCTAATGCAGGGTTTAAGGCGTTCATAAGAAAACAAAATAAACTGGAGCTCATCTGCAAATTCCTCATGAGGTGTTAGAAGTTTACAAAGCTTTTGGTTTACAGGGTTGCTACCGCCACCCGAACAGTCCATTCCTGATATGCTAGTATTACTACTGTAAATTCTGCTAATGCTACTTCTCCTGCTGCTAAAACTAACTGTACTAATGCTAATTGCACTAATACTTGTACAGTACTAATAATAAATGGAATGGTGAATGGATTGTACTTATCGTTAGGATTCTATTTAGACTGACCCTAGGTTTTTTGGATCTGCTCAGAGACAGGACTATGAAATCATGACCCGGTTCTGACTAGTTTAAACGGGGCCAGCAACTCTAAAAAGAGTCTTCCAGGGATTCAATATCCATCAAGGAAGAGTTTATTTTGCTTGCTACATCACGTAGAAACGCTTTTAAGCTCCGTCTCATTTTTCCTTTCACGTTAAACCAGTTAAGATCTGTTGAGATCACATTTAGTCCCTCCTTCTCATACATGTGATAGGTTGTGCGCCACTTCTGCAAAGGAGGAGTCTATGCCCAAGAAATCTGTAATGCCACGGGACATCGGTCCCTTCCGGTTCCTGATCTTGCATCGTTGTACCGGAACCGGCCAGCGCTGTAAACTGTAACATTTTCCTGCGTTGATTTTAATACAGTTGGTAAAACTGAATTCACGTTTCCTTGATTTATTAATAGTATGATTTGTCGCTTCTGAGGGAGGTCCAAGCCGGGGGGACAGCGTGAGCTGGAGGCGGTCCTGCGGTCCGAGAGGAGGCCTGAGGCCCAAGTCTAGCAACAGCTGGCTGCAGTGACCTGTGACCCGCATCCAGCTCCCATTGTAACATTATATAGCACCTTTCTGTCTAATCAAAATACTCAAAGCACTTTACAACACAATCTGTGCCCTCAGGGCGGCTGTGGCTGAGTGGTTAGAGCAGTCATCCTCCAATGCAAGAGTTGGGGGTTTGAATCCACCAGCAGTCACATGCCGAAGTGTCCCTGGGCAAGACACTGAACCCCTC
>JAVCKU010000013.1:9700469-9713725 GCA_032273985.1 Hypsolebias coamazonicus
TGGAGCCGCTGGACTCTGCGTCCAGCAGCCGGAGAAGCAGCATCTCCTCACACGTACGAAGGAAATGTGTTTTATAAGTGGAGGATTTACAAAATAAAAGTGTTTCAGATCAACAGAGACAATTAGATGATATAAATTGGTTTTATTTTTGCTTTGTGTTTGTTTTATTTTGGTTAGTCTTCAATTAAATAGTGACAAAAGTTGTTTACTTTAAACAAAACATATCACACTGGAACTTCTGTTTCTTCAGGGTTCAGCTTGTGAATTTGTTCACATCAAAATAAAACTTTATAGGTCTAAAATGCAGAAAAAGAAACCATAAAACATTCATTTTATTAAAAAAAAAGCAGTATTAAGTAAATGATTAGATGATGAACAGCTGTGTGTCATTCTGGACACGCATGTAAGGAATGAGTAAAATTATGTTTTCTGTCCTTATCTAGGAGAGTTTCAACGTCTTGGACTGTGGAATCTATCGAGTGATCAGCCGCAGAGGAAGTCAGTCTGATGAGGAGACGAACTCCCTCATCAATCAGTCCACGTCGGAGGAGGAGAGACTCAAAGAGTTCAGCTTCGTGCAGGAGGATGATCAGGTGGATCCTGGTGAGAAAACACAGTTATTCCTCGCTTTGTCATCGCCACGTACAAAATGTTACGTTTATTTATTTATTCAAACTGGGTTTAGTTTTTTTATTGTCATGACATTTTTAATACTAAGGAGCTTGTTTATGATATTAAATGTAAAGGATTAATTTCTGCAACTATTTTAAATGAAAAATTTATTTTTGTTTAGATAAATGTAAAGTTCCTCCACCTGAATTTAGGTACCGTAACATTTGTTACACAAAAGTTTAAAAAAATAAAAAATAAAAAACTGCATCCTGCAGCTCAGAATGTTTTTAATCACTCCCACCAAAACGAATGTCTCTGTCCTTTTTCTGTATCTTCTTGTTACTGTTCTTGTTTTCACTTTCTGTGAACCTGCCTGATGTGTTGGTTTAAAGCAGGTCTGAACTTCCTTCCTGCCCCAGAGATCAGTGGTAAAAAAGAGTGAAGTTATTTTCAGTTTAGCTCTTGAAAATGCCATAAAATAAAAAAAAGAAAACGTAACCATAAAATAACTTAAATGGTAACATTTTTGGCTATTCTAAATGACTGATGATAATTTAACTCCTTTACCCTCTTTTTTTTTGTGAATATAAAACATTTAATCAAATGTGCTGCTTCGCTGCTGAACCACTGGATTTGCTTCAAAAAGATGAACAATAACTCTGATAACTGAGCTGCTTCACAGCCGTCACAAGTTCTTGACAGACTTTCCTTTCTCCTCCATTTGCATCATTTGTCATCTTTGTTGGTTTTGTTTCGTGCAACATTTGATTCACGGTCACGTCACAATCTACAGTCTTGCCTTGCTTTTGCATTCTGTCCGCGGCCTCTCATCGCCCACCTCCACCACTCCATCTGTGTTTTTCCTCCCACTCCTGCCCCTCATTTTCACTCAGATCCACAGAGCAGCGAGCGCACGGAGGCTGACCGATCTGATCAAGGCATGCAGTTCCACCTCCCGCTCTCCTTCCGCCCCAAACCCCCTCGCATTGCCCTGCAGGCCGTCAAAGACAGGTGAATGAATGGACACTTCTCGTCACGTAGCCTCGTGGCTAAAGGTGTACACAACATTCTTTTAGTGTATTTTTTTTTGTGTGTGCGGATTGAAACCAAAGTGCAGCTGTGCTCTGGAGTGGCTCACTTCCCTTTTCCACTAAAACCTACATCTCATTTGCATCGATCAGTCGTCCTGTTTTGTCACTGAACGTTGATTTGTCCTGCACACGAGTGTCACGGCTGTTCTTTGTTGTTGTTAAATTGTAAAAACAGCTAAACCAAACTTCACTGGAGGTATTTGATTGTTTTTCTTTCTGTCCCTCAGTGTTTCCAGCTTCGTCAAGAAGACGACAGAAAAGATCAACACCCTGCAGATGAACTCTGAGCTCCGGCAGCGGCCTGAATACAAGGAGACTGGACAGGGTGACACAATCTCCAGCACAACTTCCTTCTCAGAGGACATGGAGAACGAGTGAGTACAGAGCTTTAAATAAATTTGGCTATAACTCTGAGAGCAAATCCATATGTTGTGATAGTAGCTGTAATGACAAGAAGTCTTTTTTTCAACCATTTTTTGATGATTGCTCAAAGTGGGCGAGATACTACCAGATTATAATATTTTTCTTCAGACTTTGTAATGAAGCATCTAACGCAGAGGCTGACATGCAAGAACTTCGGACGGCGACAGAGAAAGCTGTGTAAGGATCCTGCAGAGTTATGTTTTCCTCTAAATGCAACAGTCTTTTATTTAGATGATGTTTTTCTAACATCAGCTCACAGATACGAGATCCTTTGGTGCTACTTGATCCAGATTGCCTCAGAGAAGCTCTGCAGGAGTGGCTGCCGACTCTGGAGCGAGTCCTTGGACCTGAGGTGGCGGATCCAAACCTGGATGGATCAGGAGAGGACCGATGGGAGCGGGATTATCTGAACCCCTGCGCAGAGCAACAAGGAGAATCCACAGGGATTGTTGCAGAAGAGACAAAAGAGTCCCCCCAACTTGGAGATGAAGCTGAGAACCAGCCGACATCAGACTCTGCTGAACGCTTTTCATCGTGCAGGAGTTCTCCAGAGCCCGTCCGAGTGGTGTCCCCTGAAACCGTGCCATCAGATCTGTCAGCTGACCTCACCGAGCTGGCCACGCTCTACACGGAGCTGAGCTGCTTCAGAAACCAGAACGAGGCGCTCGGATGCTTAACGTTCCTGCGACGCTACTTCTTTCTGCTGGACCTGGAGCGAGTGAGGAGGATGTGTCTGCTGTGCTATCAGGAGCAGCCTGAGATGATGAGCTCCTTCACTGAGGCCATGCTCGGTCAGAAACCTTTCTAATCCCTAATCCCTCTATAAATGTACACCTTCAATCTCAAATATTTATTTGGTTTGGATAATTTAAGGTTTAGATTATAAAGCTGACATTTGATGCATCTGCCTCCTCAGTTATGTTCGTATGACAAATCTAAGTTTTCTTCTTTGCAGAGCTCACTCAGTCCAGTAAGGTGGTGGAGATTATTCAGAAAGGCGATTTGCTGAAATCTCTGCGGAGTCTGAGAGAACTCCAGGCCTGGGGGGCACCTCATCTTCTCGCTCACCTGCACAGGTCAGCACGTGGAATCCTTTCATCATCAGATGTAGTTCATTTGGTTATGGTTTGATAATAAAACAACGAAAGTGCATTCAGAAGTGAATGCTGGTAAAGTGTTTTAAAAAAAGACCTGATCTTTTAAGATATTTGTGTAAATTACACAAAGCAGGGTTTTAGTTTCTTCTGTATGGGTGTTATGTGGACATTCAAGCTACAACACAAACATCTTTTTAGTGACGTGCTGTCTGAAACCTAACATTAGTGCTGGCTCATGTAAAGAGTGGTCTGCGTTATAATCCAGGCTGTACGAGAAGCATGGAGAGGCGGCTGTACGCTCGTTCTCCCAGTTCTATCCAACAATCACTCCTGCTGACGTGATGACGATGGCTCAGCAAAGCCACTTCCTGCCATACCTGGATAATCTGGTCCAGTCAAGAACCGAGGAGCACAGGTACATCATCAGACTCGATATGTGAAAACATCAAAGATACAGATATCTTCTTTTTGTCACAGAACTCATAATGAGGTTTGTTTTCTGTCAGGCTGTCATTTCTGCAGTCCCTTCTTGAACCTGAATCACTGAAGCACGACTGGCTGGAGCTGGCACTCACTCATGATGCTCCTCAACGCTGTGATACCATGACTCCTGATGGACAGCCCAGGTGTTATTCTGCAACGTGAAACATACAAAATAGCCTTTTTATCATCAGTGTGTGCAGTGAGAGTTAACTGGAAGAATACATGCAACTGTAAATGTGTGTGTCCTGCTGCAGGTGGCACTCGCACTGCTTCAGCTGGGGTTACGGTCGTCTTTTGTCTTTGCTGACTCGTCTTCCTGCAGACCTTTCATCTAAGGAGAAGATAGCTGAGGCCTGTCGCAGTCACGGGTATTTTTCATGTTTGTCGGAGAAAAGGAGCCATTTTTGTTGCCGACGCAGACATTAATCTGTTTCCTGTGTTTAATGTGTGTGCAGGTACTGGACAGGCTACCTCTACCTCTGCAAGGAGCTGCAGCGTCGCACAGAAGTGTTTTCCACCATCTGCCAGCTGGACGACATCAGTCTGCTGGAAGAACCTGATGGTAAAACTTCCCACAAAAAGATTAAAGATGGTTTTAAAATATTCTATCATTTTAAGGGAGACCGTGTTGTAAAATGGGCAGCAGGATGGCTTAGTGCTTAGCACTGCTGCCTCACTGCAGGAAGGTCCTGAGTTTGAGCTCTGCACCGGCCTTTCTGTGTGGAGTTTGCATGTTCTCCTCGTGTTTCTGTGGGTTTTCTCCAGGTACTCCTGTTTGCTCCCACAGTCCAAAACATGCATGTTAGACTTCTTGCAGGCCCAGGCCTCCCTTGCAAGCAAGATCTGTGATCTCTGGGTTCACTTGGTTAAAATAATTTATAAAAATGTATTTTGATGAAAACAAAATACTTTAAACTAAAAGCTGTAAACTAAATTACTAACCTTAACTAAACAAAGCAAGTTCCACATCACAGCTTTACATCAGGTACAACAGGAACTGTCCAGCAGACAGAATAGACAAATTAACACACAACAGATTAACAAATAAAATCTGAATTGTAATCCTTTCAAAGTAGTCTTTTTTATTTTAAGAAAATTGTCTTTTTATTATTTTTAGTAAACTGAAACTAAAGAATCCACGATCAGCCGTTGCTGAGTGGAAACACTTGTTGCTATAACCATAGCTGCAAATTAATCAACATTTACACTATTAAAAATAACCTTTGTAATGTTGCTGTAATGGAAATGTGGAGGAAAAAAAGAATAATTCATAACTTTTACATTTTTAGGAACCATTTAATTAGCTACATGATACAAGTCTTATGGACTCAGTCACACGTTTCTTTTCTACTCTTTTATTTATTTATTTATTTATTTTGCATCAAGCACATTTTTCTACTAAATTAAAAATGTACACATTTTTGGAAAAAATATTAAGGAATTATTTTTGTGAACACAAAAAAATTAAACCAAAAAAAAAATTTCTGGAAGACCGTTGGAAAATATTGATCAGCTAATTTTAATTTCTCTTTATAGATAAATCTACATTTTTGTCTTTAACTTGAACCACAATTGTTATCATATTACAAAATGCATTTCATCAATCAAATCTCACAAAATAAACTGTCTGTACGTCACAGTCACACCTGCTCAGATAACTCTGTACAGCTGACAGTTCCTGTTAGTTAAAAGTTTCAGTGTTCATGTCTCTAACAGCTGAGGTGAGCTGGAACCAAGCTGGATAAATCTTATACAGTATTATTGTTTTTCTTTTGTTACGTAACTGAATAAAATTCTTGTGAATAACCTCACATAAATAAATCCGACTGAGATGTGTTCATGTGTGAATAATGAAATGGTTCAGGTCACTGATTTGAGCTGTTTGCAGCTCGTTTATGTAGACTTTGTGTTTATTTCCTTGTACAGGAGTTAAGATTGATCCGCGAGCTTCCAGATGTGCTCTGACTCCCTGTTATGTTCCAGGTGTTGAGCCTCAGACCTTGGACGAGTGGAAGCTCCTGATCCAGCTGTCTCAGCAGCGCAGCGGTGCGGCAGAATCACAGCAGGTCACCAACGTGAACGGGAGCAGCTGGTCCAACGGCTCCGCAGACAGCGAGGGAAAGATCAGCCCGGAGAGTCTGACCCTCATGTTGGCTCGGACAGCCGGGCCGGAGCGCGCGCTGAAGGTGCTGGAGGAGTGCGGGGTGCAGCCGGTCTTTTCAGCTCACTCTGAACTGGTGTGTGAACTGCTGAGAGTCGCTGAGAAGAGGCAGAGGTGGGTCAGCCTGTCTGTAACACAGTGATAACACTTTTAGAAAAATGCACAAGAATGGGCTCCTCATTGTAAACAGTATCACAGTAACAAACAAAATGTGGCAGAAAATAAACTTGCTTTTCATGTTAGCTGCATAAACTGTCAAAAGACTGGAAAAAATACTTAATTTGATATACCGTATTTTCTAGACTATAAGTCGCTCTGGAATATAGGTCACATCAGACAAAAAATGTCTCATGAAGAGGAAAAAACAATATACAAGTCGCTTCAGAATATAAGAATCAGAATCAGCTTTATTATCACTGCACCGAGATACAACGAGAATACAGTCGTCTGAAAGATGGACGGAGTGCACGGAGCTGCTGCTGTAAGCACGGCCTTATCTTTTTCAAAATACATTTTTTTTAGATAGAAAAAGGGACAAAGCCATGAGGAGAGGATAGGGCAAAAAATATCTCTTCACACCTTGTCCTAATGGGACACACGATTTAAAAAAAAAAAAAAAACTCTGTCGGTGAGCACATGAACACGTTACATATGCATTTGACGATGAGGCGGACCATGGAGCACTAACAGATAGTCCATTGTCCTGATAAGACACAGTTCTGATAATCCTCCACAGAAGGGGGGCGGGGGGTGCGATAGACAAAGCTTTTCCTTAGTTTACACATTTCCCAGGAGAAATTAACGTCGGCCTGTTTTCGAGGCCGACCGGGGAGTCAGATTACAATAACCACAATTGTTGATTTATTCAAGCAGACTATTTTTTTCTTCTCAGCCTTCGAGTCTGTACTGACTTCAAAGACCTGAAATGGCCAGGTTAGGGTGCATTCTACTGGTCCGTGCTTACAAGCCTCTTCAAGGTCGTTTCCATGCTGACGAGTCCCAAAGCCGCAGGTGGCCTGTGATTTAAATCACTTCCAACTTACGGTTTCATTCATAAATCAGCTGATTTTGAGTCCTCCCTCCCAGCACAAACCAAAACATAGGCAGCAGCCTGATGAGGTCCAAATTAGCTGCGGCCGTCTTTGTACGTTGATAAACCAGGATCCAGACTACAGTATTCCAAACAGGAATCATAAATCCAATTACCGGTATATGCAATTCCGACATCCTCAATCGACAGCAGAGGTAGACACATCACCTCCAGAGATGTAACCAGCCGCATGCGTATCATCTGAGCAGATGCAGGTTTTCCAAGACCCTGTCACCTTGTTGAAAAGATTTTGATTTCGAAAGTCCAGTCGGTCAGATCCAAAACAGTAGTTGTCATTTCTGAACACGTGCACCTCATTAGAGCCAGTGGGATAAGTCACATTTATTTAGAAGTGTATTTCACAAAGTGCAAGAACAGACATTTAATCTGAAATAACAATAACACACAGAACATACCTGGGATCCTGATATGGCTTAATTAACATAGCAAACCAACGAGTCCGACAAGCAAGTTACTGGTAAATTCACCAATCTCATTCCACATCACTGAATCCATTGAATTCTTCATTCTCAATGTTGCTTCTGAACAACTCCGCCTTTTGGGGGCATTTTACCTAAGTTTAACTCATTTCTGTCTAAGTGAATGTTTGGTGGGGTTAGCGGTTCAGGAACAACATACATTTGTCAAAAGCTTAGAGGGTCCTCTCATGGCTGCAAATGGTAATGTTTACCCTTTGGTTCATGTCAGTATTAATGAACATTTAATGCATCAGTCAAAAAATGTGTCATGAGTAAGAAAAAAATTAAATAAGTTGCTTCGGATTATAAGTTGCAGGACTGGCCAAACTATGAAAAAAAAAAGTGTGACTTGTAGTCCAGAAAATACGGTAATACCTTTAGTTAGGCTGGTGAAAACACTAAATAAAAGCATGTTACGATTTCCCAATAAGAGTTATGACAATTTATTATTTCTTATTTTTGAAGATCTCTGTAAGTAAAAATATTGTTTGTTTTGTTTTTCAGGGCAATGATCCAGACGATGCTCGAACGTTGCGATCGCTTCCTCTGGTCTCAGCACGCCTAACGCCCGAGCAGAGTATTGAGCATTACAGTCACGCTTAATGTGACCTGCTTAAAACACTGATACACATCTAGCTTAAAATACTTTTTTAACCAGAACAGTGTTTTCTGTTTCATTCCACTAACTTGTGAATGTTCTGAACGTTCAGGCGTGCGCTGCTGTTGGATCCATGTCTCTGTGTGCACAAGCATGAACATGTCTTATTGTCATGACAGACCAAAACAATCAACAGTTCTTCCTGCTTTGGAGGAATTTAACTTGAAATAATTAATGTGCAATGCTCTAACCAGGTATTATTGTGTAAATAAAGTGTGTCAATTTATTTTGTTGTTTTTGTTTGATTAGTTCTTTTCACATGATTATGTAATTGTTGTAATAGAAACGAGCCAAGTACACAGTCACCTAAAGAAATGTATGCAGCTGGAAAGCATTATTTATCCTGACCTACATTTGTCTTTTTGAGGCCAAAGGAAGATGAGAAGAATAGATCAGTGGAGATAAAAGTAATTAAATGAAAAGGAGGTCAGTGGTGCTATTGTGCACCTGGAGCATCAAAGAGAGTGTGGACAGGGGGAAGTCCTGGCATTGGATCTTAAATGGCTCAAACTGGGCACAGCCATTGACTGAGTGACCCCCCCCCCCCCATCTTCAGTATTCTCCAGGATTTCTGCTGCCCTCATCTTGCACCTGTCATTGGCACAGAACTAGTCAGAGTAACTCTGTTGGCCTGATGCAGACACACCTGTACTGTATCACGGTGATGTGAGGTGAACCTGTGTGAAATAGAAAGTCTTTCTTTTTAAAGGTCTCAGCTGCCTCTGAGTCATGCAGTCATGAGAGAACATGTCTAATTATTGAATTAATTTAAAATGTTGGTTTAACGGAGGGGCGGGGGTCATCAAGGAGAAGACAGATTTGAAATGTTATTAGGTCGAGGCAGGGAGTCAAGTGTTTGATGTTGCCTCGCTGTCATCAGTAGAACCGATAAGAGGATTCTGCACATACCTGCTGGCCTCGGTGCCACCCTGACGCTTGGTGCCACATACTTAACGCCTGCTGCGCCTCGGGGCGAGTCCACCGGAGCTCTGCTGGTGGATGCTGTGAGCGTCACAAAGATTCAGGATGGACACGACGCCAGCGGTGAGTTGCTGCTTTGTCTGGATTTAATCCAACGTGTTTCCAAACGTTCACTCTGGTGGGTCGTTTCAGGTGTCGGCAGCTCTGGCTGGATTTGCTCTTGTGACGCTCTTGTTTCCAGAGCATGCTTTCATGACCAGAGGATTCAATGAGACTGGTGGGATTTCTTTTAAAACGTTCACCCGAGTGTGTGAATACTGCATTGCATCCAGTTTTATCGTAATCTGTTGTAGAGCCGGTACGAATGTGCTGCTCTGACTGGCGCTCTGTTCTCAGGAGCTGTGTACCTGGGCTCGGTGTACGTCAGCGAGGCCCTTCAGACAGCCATGGCGCTGACTGATGCTGCTTACGCTCACAGTGAAAGGTAAAGACTCCTAATCATGGTGCTGAAACATCTCACAGCTGGCTGACTGCACACCTCTGGGACGGCTCCGTAAACGTTAACAGCTTTCCACATTTCCAGGGTGAAGAAGTCCTTGTCTGAAGGCGCCCTGAAGCCCAGTGACCTGCTGGCCCAGTTCAAACAGATTGAAACCAGAACCAGGGTTCAGATCCGGGCTGCTGAGCTGCTGGACAACACAGTGGAGCTGATCAGAGAGATGGTCTACACCCACACCATGATGCAGCCTGATCCTCACGGTACACAACAGCAGCACAGTTTAAATGTTCAAACCCTTCAGCTTTTCAGTTTAGTTCACGTTCGACTGGTCTTTACAACAAATCTGTGGAATGAAAGGTTTAGCAGATTCAACATGATGTTCTTTCTGCCCACTCTGGTAAGATTTTTGCATTTAAACAGTTGGACAATCAATCAAACTGTAGACCTAATGGAGGTTTCAGGGGTTCATAAGTCTATAAAGAAATGTGTTTAAGACCTAAAGCTAAGTGAACCTATCTGATGTCTCTCATAATATATTGTCACTTGGTTTGGACTCTGCTGTCTGTCTGTGCCTCAGAGCTGCTCAGTGAAGGAGACGTGGAGAAGCTGCTGCAGGTGACGGGCTGCTCCACAGAGCTGCAGACACCCAGCTGTCAGACTGACTGTTTATCTGAGCGCTACAGATCCACCACAGGCGAGTGCAACAACAGGTCAGAGCTGCTCTACCAGCACCCAGTCTGTCTCACAGTCTGATGTTTTGGTCAGGTAACATTACTGTGCGCTCTCTTCTGTGCAGACAACACCCAAGATGGGGGGCTGCAGACATCCCATACTCCCGTTGGCTGCCTGCAGAGTATGAGGATGTGTGGGGGATGCCCAGAGGCTGGGAGCCTGAACACACCTACAACAACGTCAGCCTGCCTCCAGTAAGGTCTCTGCAGCAGCTCTCTGTCCGTTCAGCTGGTGTGAGCTCCACCAACCTTCAGCTTGTTTGTTGTTCAGGTCAGGCTCGTCTCACAGGAAGTGCTGTTCACCCACAACGACAGAATCTCCGAGGACTCCACTCTGTCCCACATGCTGGTGGACTGGGGTCAGTGGATAGACCACGACTTGGTGCTGACCCCTCAGAGCCCCAGTACAGCCTCCTTTAGGACGGGGGCTGACTGCAGCCACAGCTGCAGCCGGGACGCTCCCTGCTTTCCCATTCAGGTGCACTTCCTCCACGGTGTCAGGCTTCAAATGTTTAAAGCAGTAAAGCAACAAACTTTACTCAAACTTTTTCAAGATGTTTTTGTGTAAAAATAATAAATGTCATGGGGTTGTAGATTGGTTTAAAGGGTGGGGGCTGACATCAGGGTTTGCACAAGGTTGCATTTTGTTTGTCTACATGAAAATGCAAGTCTGGTGTTTGAAGACTGTCACTCTGGAACTCGTTCCAAAAATAATAATAACAATAATAATAACAATAAGTCTTCAAGAAAGTGTTTCTGTGTGGACGGCCCTTAACCCCAACAGACTGAAGAGCTACCGGCTAGTCAGAGAAAGATCAAGTTGGATTGTTTACAGACTAGATCACAAAAAGAACATAAAATTCCACTCTTTAATAAATCAGAATTCTCTAAAATGGTTTAATCAAATTATTAATTTTAAGGTGAAGAACATCAAAACTTGTTTACGTTTTAATTTAAAATTTATTTAAAAAATTCTTGAAAAATGATTTGTGACCAGATTAGACAAATTTCTTGAGGTTCAAAATATTTTAAGCGACAGCCAATATGGGTTTAGATAAAAAAAATTCTACATCCCTGGCTATTATGGAATTGACTGAACAAATTACCACAGCTATCGATCAAAAACAACATTGTGTAAGTCTATTTGTTGATTTAAAAAAAGCTTTTGATACAATCGATCACACCATTCTGCTTGAAAAATTAAACAAATATGGAATTAGAGGATCAGCGTTGCAGTGGGTATGTAGCTATTTGAAGGATAGAAAGCAATTTGTACAAATAGATGATGTGCGATCTAACCTCTGCAAGATCACATGTGGAGTCCCACAAGGCTCTATACTGGGACCAAAGTTGTTTATTTTGTATGTAAATGATTTGGTGAAAGTTTCTGGACTTCTACAATGTGTTCTTTTTGCTGATGATACTACTTTTTTATTTTGGTAGAGATTTGAAACAAATGTTTGAGTTGTTAAAAATGGAGATTGTAAAATTACAAACTTGGTTTAAATTAAACAAGTTATCATTAAACTTAGATAAAACAAATTATATGTTATTTAGCAATAACAAGAAAACTGTAGATTTCTCTAGCAAAATAGATGATGTTGAGTTAAGCAGAGTGAGTGAGGTGAAGTTCCTGGGTGTGATTGTTGATGACAGACTGTCGTGGAAGCAGCACATAAATTCTGTTAAAATTAAGTTATCTAAATCTACTGCAGTACTGTACAAACTAAAGGACTTGTTGAATGATAAAGCTCTATATTTGCTGTATAATACAATTTTTGTTCCACTTTTAATTTATTGTATTGAGGTTTGGAGAAAAGCAGCAAAACTATAACAGTCTTTTTTATTTTACAGAAAAGAGCTGTGAGAATTATTACAAGAAAGCCTTACTATCACCCATCTAATATATTATTTAACCAACTCAAATTCCTGAAGTTTCATGATTTGGTGGATTATAATATTTTGTTAGTAATGTATAATAATAATACACTACCTCCAAACGTTCAAGTGCATTTTGTTAAGTGAAAGAGCTGCTACAGTCTTAAGGGAACTGAAATTTTTACAAAACCTCGGTACAGAACTAGTTTGAAGGGACGGTCTATTTCAATACAGGGAGTTGAATTGTGGAATGGTTTGAGAAATGATATTAAAAATGTAAAATCAGTCCTTATGTTTAAAAAAATTATAAAAACGAAATTGTTAACAATATACTAGAACTTACAGTTAAGTGTTTAATGTTCTATATACAGTATTTGTAGACTGTGAAAAGTTACTCTTTTGCTCTGTTACTCATAGATTATTGTTTGAATTGACTGTTTGAATTGTTTTGTTTTTGACAAAAAGGGACAGATAAAATAAGATTTCTTCTTCTTTCTGCCACCTTTCATTTTATGTTTTATTTTAGAAATACTGTATGCTAAATGTTTCTTATTATTCTCTTTTTTTATGTAAAATGAATAAATTAATTAAATTTAAAAAAAGGATAGTTGCTTTCCCTCTGAGGAACATGAATAAATAAATAAAGTTAAAGGGTTAAAACCATCTAATTCAAATAATATAATAATGTCTGTAGTTAGAGAAAACAGGTTTTTGATCTGCATGCATTCGCTGGGAGCTGCAAGGTAAAGAACGGAGATAAATTAATTGTGAAATAATTCTTTATTACAAAGTAGATTGTAAATGTATGTTATCTCCTCTACAAAACTGATTGACAGCTGCTGCTGATTATGACTTCATAATTATTTTCATGATGCTGGCATGCATAGGCATCGCATCAATTACATGTGAAGGGGACATGTCCCCCTCACATTTAAAAAAATATTTGTTTGGACCCCCCCACACATTTACTATGAAATATTAGTTCCCCTTGCGCTGTTTGCATTTCTTTGTGAGCAAATCCATTCCACTTGATTAATAGAAGGATTAGCGATGGGGCCGATCCAGTATCGGTATCGGCCTCCGATACCAGCATAATTTACATATCGGATTTTCAGATCCATCCTGCCGATATT
>JAVCKU010000013.1:9750258-9760683 GCA_032273985.1 Hypsolebias coamazonicus
GCTTTGACAGGCTGAAACAATTCCAACTTCCACTAGACACACTCAACACCCAGCCTAACCATACGGATGCAATCAATCAACCTCTTCCAGACCCCTACACAGTTCTGAGCAATCACCTTCAACAATTCTGTGACCCTCCTGATCATAGCTCTACTCATGGCTGCTGAAATCTAATACGTGCTCAAATAACGAATAAACTCCTTCGAGATGCCTGCTTACCATATTTTCTTGGTGGAAAATCCCAAGAGATCTCTTATGGCTGCAAGCGAGCTGCCCCACGGGCGGTCTCGAGCTCAAACAGCTGTTTCCAATTTGCAGGAGCAAAGGCTGGGGGAAAAAGCCGCCCGGGCTGAACGAGTAGAGGCCGTTTCTCAAAGGTCCACGAGAAAACCTCTCCCGACGGGTCGGCGCCTCAGGTCCTTGGCAGCTGGAGCTTGTCAGAGTTTATTCCATAATCCACATCGTCACGGGAAGATGTCTTCAGCCCCGCTCTGTCGAATGCAGGGGTCTTTTATAGGCTAAGTTTTTGGCCGTTCCAGAAGGTTCTCGGGTCAGGCCACCACTCTTAGCCTATCAGAGGCTGCAAATCAAATTCCTAAGATCATGCGTAATTTTTCTGACTTTTTCTAGGACATCTTGTTCAACCCATTACCATTTAAGGAATCTACTTTTCCTGTTTTGCTCAAAACTGCTTACAAAGGGGTTTCTTGACTGGAAAAGGTTTACGTAATCTGTTTCCCGGAGCCAACTCACGTCATTTTACTGGAAACCAGCTCTCCTCATGATGTACAATAACATTTTTAAAACACCTTATTGCTTCATGATTACATTGTTTAAAACAAAAATGATTACATTGTTTAAAACACCTTATGGCTTCATGATTACATTGTTACATGATTACATTTATACCATGATCATTTTTATTAGGGCAAATACAATTTTGTGACACAAGCACGTAAATAACTTTGTTACAAGTCATCTTTTCTTCTCTCTTCTCTGTGTGTGTGTTCCTGTAGGCACACGTTCCACATCTGTCCACACACACACAAGGCCCGAGCATGCTTCACTTTCTGCTCAGGTTTTAATGGATGCCAGATGCTCCCATACACACACATTCACAGAGACCCAAACATTACTGAGTCTTCATAGCAGTGACAAAATTTGTATTTTTAAAGTCTGATTTCAACCAATCTATATACGGTTTATCAACATTAGGGTATATTTTAAATAAATCCTTAAATACTGTTTCTTTTTATACTTTATATTTTTGTTATTTTGGGGTGTAACTGGGACATTGAGTACATAATTTCATTCCACCTCATGTACACATGTGACGCGAATGATAATAAAGAACCGTGAACCTTGAACTCAAGGTATATATATCTGAGTGTTGTCTGTGTAGCTTTACAATTCAGTGTTAAATTTTTGAAAGACAGTGCATGTAGATGGAAAAAACTAGGTCCAATAATAGATTCTTAGTAAAAGTCTACAAGTGAGAGGGGTAGAGAAGGAAACGTTTGCTGAGGCTTACAGACAGGTAAGACGTGAGCCTTCGGTGCTACATTTCTTCAGCTGGGAGATCAGAATACTATAATCAGCTTTGTCAGTTGCAGCTGTCAGGTCTAAAAGTAAAAGAACAGCTGAGTCTCAAATCTGTTACTAATTAAAAAAAATTTCATTTTTCATTTGCCCTTTATTTATCCGGGTAGTCTCATTGAGCCACGAGAACTCATTTTGAAGAGAGACCTGTTAGGGAGCAGATGGTGGGGGTTGAGGGCCTTGCTCAGTGGCCCAGAGTGGGGCGAATGAGGGTGGAGGCAGGTGTGGATGTTTCACCTTTTTCCACCCACATTTTTTGATGTTGTCGGTACCGGGGCTTGAACCGGCGATCTTCCGAGCACAGGCCCACCGTCTCTAACCACTGTGCCAACACTCCCCATAAATTGCAGGGCATGTAAATTATACAAAAATTGCGACTTACAAGTAAAAAAATATGGTAATTGAGGTGAAAACCCACAATACTGATCATCTCATTAGATTGAGCAGACATATGAGAAGAGTTTAGCAGATATAAGGTCTTGTGGTGATTAGTCATATTTCTACTGAGACCTTTCAGCAGCATCTTGTCGTTCTTTCTCCAGCTTTCTCTCCCTCTCACGCTCCTGCTCCATCTTTAGCTCCAGCTCTTTGCGAGCTTCTTCCTCCTCCTCCGCCTTCTTCTTAGCTGCCAGCTCCTGCTGTCGCTTCTCTTCCTCCTGAAGGTAAAAGACAAACATAAGAGACCAATTCCAAAAGTAAATGATCCTCATCTTCTGTCACTGGGCAAACACACCAGCACATGAAATAAAGACGTCTTACAGCTTGTTGAATTCTCTTCTTTTTGGCCTCCTCTTCCAGCTTCCTCTTCTGCTCAAGCTCCTCCTGCCGCTTCAAGGCCAACTTCTTCTTCTCCTCTGCTAGACGCTGTGTACAGACAAAATCATCAAAAATTAAACACAAAAAATGTAATGGTGGATTTCATTTAATAGTTATGAAAAAAGATACCTTTTCATTTTTCTCATCAATCTGAGCCATCTTTTGCTCAATCTTTTTTTTCTTTTCTACCTCCCTCTGCTCTTCTTTAACTTTGGCCTCAAACACTCTTCTTATCCTCTCATCTCTCTTCCTGAAATACAAATTTTCAAAGTGAATAATAAAAAATAAATAAAAAATTTGCTCAAAATTAATCAACTGAAAAGTGTACAACAGGGTTAACCTCTTAAGTTCTTCTTGTTTACGTTTCTTCTCTTCCTCCATCTTCCTCATCCTTTCTTCTTCTTGCTCCTGCTTCTTCTTGAGCGCTTCCAACTTGTGACGCTCTTTTGTCTAAGAAAACAGGAAATAAGGGAAGAGGAATGGCAAAATATACATATACTGTACACATTTTTAATCCTGAAACAAAGCAGGACACAATGTGACAAATATTAGAATATTTCAAAGTGCATAAAGAAAAAAGCGAGGGAGCAATCTTAAAAAAAAAAAAAATCAGATTAATAAAATTATAATGCTAAAAATCCCTAAATTAACTTGTCATGTTACCCGCTGATGGATTTCAGTGAAGGTTAGCTACATAATAAAATTTAACAAGATTCTTTTTCATGAAGAAAATAAATCTATTTTTTTGTTTTTGGAATAAACTTAAAATTATAAGTTTACATACAAAAATATCAAATAATTGCTTCTGTCTGATAACAAGTTAGATGTTATCAAACTCATCTACCATTTTACTATACACCTACAAAATAAACAAATTTAAATAAATCAACACAAAGCCATGATCACATGATAACACAGTGCAGCACCACATCAGTGTACGAATACCAAAACATGAAAGTGCTTGAAGTCCACCTCCAGCAATTAATGGATTTGGCACAATTATCATTATTTATTTTTTGTGTGTCTTTTCCTCTTAACTTTTATAACCTAATGTGGTTAAAGTAAATTTAATCATGTTATTCTTAGTTATAGGTAGAAAGCCATTTGTCTTAGCCAGGACACTGCTGTAAAGAAGAACTGAACTCTCCAAAGTTTTACTTTTGGGTCAGATAAATACTTTTTCAAACAAATATGCAGTAGCTATAAGCTCAAATCAATTTATAATCAGGTGAACAATTTTAAAACTAGAATTTTACTGGAACGGGACTTCAAACAAATTTCAAGGTAAAAATAAATAAAACTTTACACCCAGAGTGAGTGAATTTGATTACCTATCAAGTGAGCTAAAGTTTAGGTTAAAGTACATTTTTACTTTTGATAAAATAATGCTGTAAGTCAAACAGAGACATTAGTAAAGCTGTGACTTGATGAATTAAAAAAAAAAAAAAAAAAAAGACGTGTTGTGGACCAAACAACCCTAAAGCAGCCCCTTCCACACACGGACCAACACTCATAATGGTTTTACTTTTTAATGGTTAGCCTACCCCCTGCTGAATCACTAACTTCTCATTGTGGAGGAATGATCCTAGGAGGTATGCTGCTGGGGGGTGGGGGATTGCCCCTGCTAGGGTGAGCCCGGCCAGCCTGTGAAGGAAGCCTAATTTGACAGCTTGTATCCGGTATCGTTTGCTCTGTCATGGTTCAACCTCATGACCAAAGGTGAGGGTTGTAACAAAGACACACCAGTAAATCAAGAGCTTTGCCTTTCAACTCAGCCATTTATTCACCATGACAGACCAAAGCAACACCCTCATTACTGAGGATGAGGCTCCATTTCATTGACCTATAGTATCTCCCGCTGCCTCATACTCTTGAACAAGGTGCCCTGATACTTTAATTCCTCCACCTGAGACAAGGGCTGGTGCTGATCCAGTGGCCATGGAAAATTAGACCAGCTCTTCACCTTTACTTGAGAGGACATGAGAGTTTGCCCAACCAATCTACAATCTAATCTTTTTTTTAATTTGAATGTCCAGAGGACCAGACTTAGCTTTTTTTAGATTTTCTACCTGGATTATTGAGCATGCATCAGGGCAATCTACAAGAGTTCTGTGGACTTGAGAATTCAACAGTGTTCCTCGAGGTACACTGTGCAGGGTGCACAGGGAGTATGTGACTGACTGGGACTGGTTTCATGCAACAGGCCATTCAGTTCTTATGCAAGTGGTGGGAGTTTGTTTCAAATTGCTGGCAGTATTTCAGAACCCTTCAGAGTGGGAGTTGGACGCCACGAGGGCCGCCCTTTGTCACAGATTCTGCTCATCACTTTTATTAGAATTTTTCGGTGTAGCCAGGGGCGGAGGAAGTTTGGTTTAGTATCCTTAAGATCCCAACCCTACTACTCACAGATAATGTGGTTCGGTTAGTCTCATCATGCTGTGATCTCCAGCTCTCGGAGCAGTTTGCAGCAGAGAGTGAAGCGGCCTCAAATCTGAGGCCACGATTGTCAGTCGGAAAAAGGTGAATTGACCTCTCTGGGTTGGGAGTTGTGGAGTTCAAGAATCTTGGGGTTTTGTTTACGAGTGAAAAAAGAATGGAACAGGAGATTGCCAGACAAACTGGTGCAGTCTGTACTGCAGTATTGTGTACTCTGTACCAGTCCATTGTAGTGAAGCGGGAGCAGAGCTGTAAGGTGAAGCTCACCGTTTACCAACCCTCACCTATGGCCACAAACACTGTATGGTGACAGAAAGAACGAAGACTGTAGATACTGGAAGTCGAAACGAGTTTTCTAAATAGGGTTGCTGGGCACTCGGATGAGAAATTCAGTTAGCGGGTATTTTTGAGAGCGAGTAGGGCCACTGCTCCTCCACAATGAGAGGAGCCAGTTGAGGTGGTTCGGACATCTGGTAAGAATGCTCCTGGGTGTGTCCCTAGGGACGTTTTCCCAGGCATGTCCGACTGGGAGGAAACCCCAGGGAAGACCCAGGACATGCTGGAGAGACTATAGGCTCCCACATACTCGGGCGGACCTCAGTCCATGTACTCTCTGTCACACAATAAACTGCCCGGTGACAGTTTAGTGTGTGACACCAATGTATTAAATTCCTTTTCTTCACCTCTGGTCTGGTTTAATGGCCGTTTCTTTTGTTTTTTTCTTTTCCCAAGAGGTAAGTGATCTCTTCCTCCTCGTCCGTTGACGCCATGACTGAAATTATGAGAAATGAAGGAATTTGTCATGAGAGAATTAAAATCAGGCCCAGTGTGGTTGCGGGAGGGTCTGGAGATTTCCTGGTGGGCCAGTCAGATGTGTGGGCTGCAGGACCAGCACTCTGGTCTTATTTTTTTTTTTAAGGACATTTTTAACAACATATAAACAAAGAACACCACTGCTGCTTGCTGCCAGCTCTTTTTTTTGCGACCCATCAATCAATCAATCCAGTAGGCGTGTCAGCAAAGGACCGATCGGTAAACTCATTTTGTCCCGAAGGTAAACACCCCTTGCCTGCAGAGCTGGCTGCAGCCACTCAGGGTGGACGCTCGAGTATGAAGTCTCAACCGTCTGCGGACAGTTAGCGCAGTTTCCACGTGGCTCACGGTTCAACCGAGTCTGTGGGAGCCTTATGTCTCTCGGTTGGCCTGGGAATCCTCCCAGCAAAGCTGGAAGAGGTGGCTGTGGACAGATATCTGAGCCTCCTTGATCAAGCTGCTGCCGCCAGAACAAGTGAAATGGATGGATGGTTAGTCTACCTCCTGTTTATGATGCAAATCTGTAAATTTAGGCTTTAACTTATTAACGCTTCCTCAAGCTGTTTCTTCAACTTTTACTAAATAGTCTTACAGAGTTTTTCCACTTCTGACATGTGGCAGTGGGAAAGGGGCTTCCTTTGTGCCAAGTGACATTTAGTCCAGTCAAAAAATGAGGTTGAGACAGCAGAAAAATCCTACAAACATACAGAGCATCAACATTACACTCACCACGATGCCATTGTTGAACTAAAGATGGGGAGAAAAAAGACCCACTAAATTTGATAACTACATTACTGTAGAGGTGCACGAACTGCAGTTTCCACATTACTAATGTGCATATTATAACTTTGGCTGATTCGAGTTTGAAGAACTAGTTGGCATGTTTCACATCCACCCTTAATTTCAGTTTGAACTGTAAATTTAGCAATTCGTGATTACATGTACTGCACAAAGGGTTTGTACTAATGGCATCTAGCTGAAAACAAATTACAGAGCAACTTATAAAAATATGATTATATATACAGTAGTCCCTCATTTATTGCATGGGTTTCTGTTCTCAATCCACCCACGATAAGTGAAAAACCGCGAAGTAGGAATAGTAGTACAAGTAGTTTATTTTGGTGTGTTAATATATTTGCTTTTTAAAGGCGTTTTAAACCCTTCAGACACTCTTGTAATATTATAAACTCTAAAAGAGAACAGCATGTCATGACCTCCGCTCTCTGCCACGCCCACTTCTTCGCTGCAGAGCGGAGATCGACACGCTGCAGGAGGGAGCTTCTCCCTGCACATGTGGGCTGTGCACAGGTGCTAAACAATTTAAAACAATTTATTTTAAATAAAATTTAAAAAAATCCACGCCGATCTTGCGGCTCATCCATCAATCAGCCAATTGTGTATTATATCCAATCTCACTTTGAAAAATCGCGAAAGAGCGAGTCCGCAAATGAAACCGTGAAGTAAGAGGGACTACTGTACAGTATATTTTGAGTGACTTGCTTAAACTCAAAACAAAAAAGTGCCTCAGACAATAAAAAGTAGAGTTTTAAAGTGAAATCAAAAATCAGAAAATTACATTTAAAAACGGACTTAAAAGGTGTGAGCTGATCTCAACTATCATCTGAGTCTCTCTTAACACATCTGTTTTTTAGGAAAGCGATACATTTTTAATAAGGTCTAATAATGAAAGTGGAACACACAGCTCTCAGTTTGTCTTTTTAATTAGTGTGTAACTTACTTTATTATCAACTCTCACAGGAGTGGTGTGTTTGATGAAAGACCTAATGACACCGGCTCGGCCAGAGGAGTTTGGAGTCATCATGAGTATCTGATTCTTTTGTACAGTGTGAAGGAAAGATCTCATGTTGGGCTTGATGGTCTATGAAATAAAATAAAACATGCTTCAAACATTTGTTTAATGAGAAAACTACTTAAATATTTAAATAATCTGCACCAGAAGTAAAATTCTACTCTCCAACTTACACTCTGACTTTTCTTGGGGGGTGAGAACCGCTTTGAAGGACTGTTTTCTACAGTATCTGGTGCTTTACGTTTAGTACTGCGGCTTGACCTGAAAACACAGAATAACACCGGTAGGTTTAAAAGAGGCACCAATGAACAATTCTTCACTCAAAATAAAATACCCATATGTCTATTCTTTCTTTGCCAGAATAACCAAACCCCAAAAATCTGAGCCACAGGAAATATATAAAAACATTTTTTATTTAAAAAAAAAAAAAAAAAATAAAAAAAAATAAAATAAAAGGAGGGCACTGACCTTCGAACAGTTTGCCGTTTCTCAGCTACAACCAAAGACAAAAGTAAATATGTAATTAGCTCACATAATTTACATTTGGATTCAAAGATGGACTAAGAAATACTGGGCGAAAACCAAAAAAAAGATGAATAAAGCTTTCCATACCTGCCGTTTTAACTAGAGTGCTCACTTTTAGCTCAGGGCTAAACAATGAAGGGGGGGCCAGTTTGGGAGAGTTGGCAGCCACAGAGCGAGTGATGCGTTCAAAAGATGGGCCAGCACGCTCATTTGTTTGAAGCATCTTTGATTAAAAAAATAAATAAAATGAATATATATTAATAACTAAATAAATAACCAAATACTGTAAATACAGTTTGATAAAAATAAAAAAGCTGTACCTGTGAATTTTCCTTTGATGTTTTAGGAGGGCTGTTATCCACCAGGTCTGCAGGTGAAACCTCAGGTATGCTATGGCAGGAAACACATCAACATATAAATGTGAAATAATTTTTTTTGGTATTAAAATGTTATAGCTAACTTTTAAAACTTGAATGACTGGATGCAACCTATGTCAAAACATTCACACAACCGAAGGCGGCCAGTACACGCTCCAGCCTGATAAGCTCTGCAAAGGAAGTCATCTGTGACACGACACTGAGGTTGCGGACACCGGACCTCCCTGCGCAGATTCCTCTGGTGAGACGATGAGCAAGGCGATAGCAGGTTTGATCGCCGGCATGCAATCCAGGCCCACCACAGCCGCTCACGCATGGCCGCCAGCGTTCGGTCATCTGCCGAGAGGTGTGCAAATAACTTTGGGTCCCGCCAACAACTGTGTAACTCCCTCAGGTACTCCTCCGATGGAGGGACGGAAAAGGGAGGAGGGGCCTGTCTACGCCTGAAGAAGGCACTTCCAGGTGTGGATACCTCTGGTTGCAGGATGTCCAGCTGCAGCTGTCTCAGAGCCATCCGCATGACTTGTCGTTTTACTGTATTTTAAATTGAGTTTTTAGTTCACTGTGTGGTTAGTTTTGTAGCTCTGTTTTTATGCTTTCTTTTATCCTGTATGTAACTGATGTTCAGCACTTTGTTTCAGCTGTGGCTGTGTTAAAACGCTTTATAAATAAAGCTGCTGATGATGATGATCTCGTTATGTAGACGAGTTTGTTCCTTGGACAGATAAACCAGACTGCAGCTTCCCCTAAGGAATTTTGAGCCCACGATTCACAAAACACGAAGAAAGACGACAATCTTTACCTACTCTGTTACTTATTTTACGATATTCAGAAAAAAATAATAAAAATTTGTGGACGATGATACCAGCTTACAAGATTATAATAAATATTTGTCATGTGCAACCTTGTTTAATGCAATATTTGAATGATAACAAATGCTTAATTTTCATAGCTTTAAAGAAAAATAATACTACAAGTTTTTTTAAATGTATTTATTTATTTGTTATATTGAGCTGAAATATGGTATGGTGGTAGCTGAGAGTGAACCCCAACACATAGTACCGTCAAAGTCAAATTTTAAAATGGCTGCAACGGGGCAGTCTCCGTCAATGTTTCTCCAGGAACTTTCTAGTTGAAGGTGGCATCTACAGCTCATCAAATTTAGCAAACACCAAAATGGTTATGAAGCTATAGTTAATAGTTAATAATTAGTATTTGGTTGTATGGTAAATGTATTTTCTTGGTGGTGTTTTACGATTTTACAAAGGTGGCTTTTTATTCTGATTAAAAATTACCATTACAAGTTTATATTTTTCATATGAAATCAGAATGTATTAGACACAATCTACAGGCTACTGGACTTTTCCAAGTTTTTTTTTTTTTGTCTGTTTTGTTTGTTTTTTGGTTCATAAATACAGTTTAAAATCTATTTCAGTTCTTTTACATGGTAATAAATCATTGAAAATCCAAAGTTTTTATTTAAGTCAGCAAATGTAAATTTAAAAATGCCTATGCTGTCTTTTCATGACCTTCTACTGTATATATTACCTTCAACCATGAAAAGATGTAATAAAATGTTTTTTACTTTTATAATGTATGTGAATGTTTCTGTGCAGTGCCCTGGGAAGAATTCTGTTGTGACTTATTGACACTTTATAAATAAACTGAATTGAAATTGAATTGAATTTGGTCATTACATACACCTTATTTAGTTCTTTAGTATATTTTTATTGCATTTGTAGCAATTGCCCTATGCCATAAAAGATGGTATTGTCAGTGCCTGTGTGTGTTTTTGTTTCTTTCTCAGTTAGCAAAATAAAGTGATGGGCACAGCTAACCAAAAAGTTAGCTTCACTAACCCGTATTCTGCAAACAACAACAACAAAAAAAGCTTTGTTAATGCTAAACAGGTAAAAGAATTAGCGGACGCTAATGCTAAACCCGCTACTCACGTGTACAGTAGTCCCTCACGTTTTCATTCAACCTTTATTTAGACAGATAAGTCACATTGAGCCTAGAAGACTCATTTACAAGTGAGATCTGCTTAGA
>JAVCKU010000013.1:9898238-9916320 GCA_032273985.1 Hypsolebias coamazonicus
CAGCTTGCCTCAGCCGCTTGAGGAAGTAGAGTCGCTGATGGTAGTGTTGTTGCCCCAGGTGAGGTTGTTATTCAGGTGCACACCTAAGTGTGTGTTTGCTCCTCCTGATATCCTCATCTCCTTCAGCTTCTTCACATTGATGTGAAGGTCATTCTTCCTGCACCAGCTCTCCACGTGTTCCACCTCCCGTCTGTAGCCGGACTCATTACTGTTTGTGATGCATCCAACCACCACTTTATCATCACAAACTTTACAATATGACAGCCTGGATGGGTAGGTGCACAGTCATATGTGAGCAGGGTGAACAGGAGGGGGCTCAACACACAGCCTTGAGGGGAGTCAGTGCTGAGAGTTATGATGGAGGAGGAGAAGATGTGGTTCCTCTCTGACTAAGAATCCACAACTTCCTCAACTTCTACTACTTCCTCAGGTGGCTGAGGCGAGCTGGACTGGGAAGTTCAGTCCTCACCTCCTTCTTAACCAACTGCCTGTTGTCCATGACCCAGTTGCTTAGGGAGGGGCTTAGTCCTAGTACGATTAGTTTAGCCATCAGGGTCTGGGGAATCAGGGTGCAGAAGGCAGATACAGTATGAAGTCCACAAAGATCATATGGACGTATGAGTTCTTCTGCTCCAGTTGGGTGAGTGCAGTGTGGACCACAGAGGAGATGGTGTCCTCTGTTGATCAAGTTTTGCGGCATACATACTGGTGAGGTTCCTCGTTAAAGTCGATGGTTGCTTTCATGTGGGCCATGACTGGTCCTTCAAAGCATTTTGTGACTATCGGGGTGAGGGCTACTGGCCGGTAGTCATTCAGACCAGTCACTGCAGAGCTCTTAGGAACTGGAATGATAAAGAAGGAGCTGAGTCCAAAGGCAAAGCTCACCATTTAATTGACATGATGTGAGAGGCAAGATCGCTCCACCCAAGCATAAATTTAACCCAGGGTGAGCTAACCTCCAACAAACAAAACAAGACTGTAATGGTGGAGGTAGTGAAGCTCATGGCGTTACCTGAGGCATTTAGTGAAGCATTTCTGCCTTATCAGCCAACATTAAGGCAGAAAAGACAGGCAAAACATTTTTTCAAAGATACTAACAACTTAAAATAGTTACTGCAGTGGATGTTTTCATGGCACAGGTGACACATGGAAATAATTTCCAATGAAATTCAGTATGTACTGAGTGTAAATTGGACATTAATTAACCTATAAAATGCTTTGTGCAAAATCAGTTTAGTTTGAACTGATCATAACAAACAAAGATGAAACTTATGCACCCAGAAGTTACAACATATGTCTACATATAAAGCACACAAGACAAAACACAACTAGCTTTAAGCACTAACATTTAATTTAACCATTAAACCTACAATGTAATTATGACAGAAACTGGAGGATTTACTTGCAGTTACCTTCTTACAGATGAACATGTGACAGTTGAGTTTATCACTGTCAGCTGCTCATGAGGTCGGCTGCTGGCCTTTATCCATCTCTTACATTTTTCCAGACTCTGTTTAGGTTTTGGAAATGAACAGATTTTGGACAACATTGTCAGAGGAAACGTGGTACAGCTCCTGCAGGTATAGGTTGTGAGTGCCAGTTGGTCAGTTTCTGATGAGCCTACTGGATCGATGGACAGATGGCATCATGTCAATTGTCTGCTTACACTCCAACCTTCACTTATAATAATTTTATATGGACTGTGACCATAAGATCAACTCATCCACATACATATGAATGAGATGTTACCTTCTGGATGGCTTTAGAGATAAGGTGAGGAACTTGGTGCAGAGCTGCTGTTCTGCATGAAAAAAAGTCAGCTGTGGTGGTTTAGGTATTTGATCTCAGGTGCTTGCCCTTGGAGGTGTTTTGGGAATAGGTGTTGCTAGACCCAGACTCTGCAGGAGGGATTGTTATTGGGTTTCCCCAGGAGGTGCTGGAGAATGTCAGGGCAAGTGCAATGTCTGGGCTTCCTTCTTAAACTATCTGAATGCTTTTAAGGTCTGGTTATAATTCACAAGACTTTAAGGTAACAAATCTTGCTGACGTCTTTTTGACAATGTCCTGATACAGTCCTTCCACTGCAGCACACGTCATGCACAGTTAGACTCAACACAAGCAGCATGGTTGTTAGAGTGGATGTTTATTTTCACTTGATGTTGTAGGAGTTGGAAGAGGAAGATCTGGGATTTTGGTTATTAAATGAGGAGAACCACTATTTTGTGAATTTGTCTCAAAGAGACCACAACCGTTACTGACAGACGGTGCTGGAAGAGGTCTTTACACTGCCAGGCTGAGGCGCACTCCTTCACAATTATCACTGCCATGGTTGCCCAAGTGAGACACGTGAGACACTCTCCCTCCTGGTCAGAACAGCCATTGCGAGACGCTGGTGTACCAACAACGTCTCTACATGCTCAGAATTTGTCCAATCTCCTTCCACAAGTTTTATTTGACTTTATCATTTTTGCTGAAACAGTTGTAATAATGGCTGTATTTTCAAACAGTCTTGACCAGCAGCCCTTCTGCAGATACTGCTCTCAAAGATCAGTATACTGCAACCAGCCTTAGAGCAGGGGTAAGGTATAGAGGAAAAAGTTGAAATGGGATTTGCCTATTTAGCTTCTCTGGTTTGTTTGAGGACCCATAGTATTTGGTAAACGCCATAGAGTAAAATGCAAAAGCTACATAGTATTTGGCCTAGTTCTGTTGTAAAACAGAACTTCCATCACCAATGGCAAAAAACAGTTACTGGTACAACCCATTCAGTGTTGACACACTGGAGGGCATACATGATTGCTAAAGGTTGCTCATAATTTGGTGGGGAAATGTTAACCTAAGAAAAGCCATACACACAAATTAGAGAATAATGGGTAACACTTTACAGCAAGGTACACAACATTTGATTAACTACTAGGGAACGCCTCAGGAACAAATCAGGAGCTAATGGGTAGTTAACCAGTACTTACTGGGGAGCACACAGCCACGCCTTATTAGGGGACTACTGGTTTGTTGCCACAGGAACAAACCAGTAGGTAGTGGTCAGGTTGTGATTAAGTAATGATTATTCCTCAGTACGTATTTGATATGATGCTTCACTTCATCGGTGTACAAAATAATAGCCAGGCAATGATTTGGGACTCAGTAAGTCATAGTCAGACATAGTTAAGATTACACCAGTACAAGATTATGAAATTGATAATGTCTTTCATCAATGGGTTCACAAAAGAGAAAATCCAATAAAATCTGTAGTCATTAGGAAACAGGTTTTTGACAATTGAGCTGTGACCTCACTGGTGCAGGGTTTATTCAGAACCCACATGGATAATTTATCTTCTGTATCTGTGGTAACAAACCAGTAGTCCCCTAATAAGGCTTGGCTGTGTGTTCTCCATTAAGTACTGGTTAACTACCCATTAGCTCCTGATTCGTTCCTGAGGCGTTCCCTAGTAGTTAATCAAATTGTATGTACCTTATTGTAAAGTGTTACCGAATCATGTGACGGTCATTTGGCTGTTAGCACAATATCAAAGCCTCCCCCTCAAGGTTATTTTTGCTGCGTCCCCTCATACCCTGTCAAGCTGAAATGAAGCACATGTTCAGGACACCCCCCTCACTCCCTACAGCCCTGCTGCCCTACACTAACTCCTGACCTCTAACCTCGCACTTCTCTCCCATGGTGTGACCATGGAGACGGACAACCCTCAAAAGTTTTCTTCTCCAAAGCTGGTCTGCATACTTTAACCAACCTTCTCTATGACCTGTGCATCTGCTTGTCCTTTGCTTGTGTCACTTTTACCTGCCGGTTGTTTTGTCGCTTTCGTTGTGGAGGGTTGACCGTTAACACCAGGTTGCAGTGTGGTGCCAGTGCTCACCTGTATCTAACATCCATCTGTGGCTACTCTTCAATCCTCTCCATCAGTGAACATGTCTAATGTTTGCTGCACTAACATTTAATCACTTGAACTGCATCTATTGTCTATCATTTGGGAGACAGGATAACAGTTGTTTTATTTTTTTTTTCTTATTGCAATAAAAGTCTTCTTTCTCACTTGCCTGCCACTTGAATCCAATAAAGCAAGGTCGCAACTATCTTCCTCTGGGCACTGGGAGGACTCTTAAGCTTAGACTTTCTGCTGCCAGCTATGAAACTGATAAAACATCTAATAACTGGTCATTTTTACTAGATCCAGATGGTGAGGTATTGGATTGTGTAGAAAAAGAAGACAGCAGTGTGCTTATGAGCGCATTGGATGACAAATTCTCCTCAAGATTATATCCCACATAAAACCTGAGAATTTATTTGCTCATAGTGGATCATGAAGCCTTCAAAACTGCCATTTGTTTTGCAAATATACAGTATGCTTGTCAGCAGCTTCTGCTCTCACGTGCTAAAAAACGAGACAAGTTTCTCTAAAAGCAAATGGCAGAGATGATTCAGTTCCTCGCTTGCGTGTGTGGGCCAGCAAATCACTGACTTTCAGATGAAACAACACAACGTTCTAACGGTATTTCTCCCGAGGAGAGGCTGCTGGGACGACCTCTTGACTCCAGCCAATAAGATGTCGCTATAAGCCAACAGAGAGCTGGGAAATAATTTCCTTTTTGGGATTCTCTTGAGATCGTCAGCTTTCAGTCCCGGCTATGACACCAGGACTCATTTAGTCGGTGTCCGGGTGAAATAAATTTCTGCCTTTGACGCTTCTTTCAGACCATTTTCAACAGGAAGCAATGCAGTCCTGGAAAATGTCTGGGATCATCCAATAAACGAGTCAATTGTCACATCAATGCCGTCAAAATATTTAGAATGTGTTACAGCTGTTGAAAAAAACGACAAGTCGCAATATCTATTTTAAAATGACTTCCTCCTGCACAAAGATGATATGATTATAATCATGTAGGCATTTTATTTGCGTGTCTACAAAATAAAAGGAGTTCATAGATTCACCTTGCGCTTGGCTCAGTAACCGAGGCCCGTGTGTCCTGCATCGGCCACGCTGCTGCAGTGATTGATGACAAATCCACATGCAGCGTCATGTCAGTTGGTCAAAGTTAAATGCAGAAGGTGACCCTGACGAGAGTTTAGCACCTCCTGATCGTACACGCTCTCGCCAGAACGCAGAGTCTCAGGGAGCCTCGTGTTTTGTGTCTCCGGCCGTGTGTGTATGTGGGGAGCATGCATATTAATGAAATGTAGTCATGTCACCAGAGGGCACTAATGTTCTTTTAATTTTGATCATCGCTGCACCCCTTTTGAGATTAAATTTGAGTTGACAACTGCTTTTAATGGGAGCACTGATTAATTTCAGTACCTTGTGCCTGTTCTGGAAAACAGTGTGATTAGATGGGCCTGCGTGATACTTTCTGCTTTGCAATGTGAAGCATTTATCTTCTTGAAGGCTGTTACGGACTCTAAGTGGTGTCTAAATGACAAGCAGATACTTCAGAAGTGACATTTTGCGGACTAAGGTGCAAAAAAAATAAATTGCAGCGGGTGTTTTACAAAGGCATGTGCGCATTTTATCAACGGGTTCTTTAAATGGGGACATAAATAAGCACTCCTGTTGCTCTAAACTACAATAACAATTTGTCCTGTGATTTGTTGAAGCACATCTTAAAGTCTTAGTGTAGAAAATGATTAGGAAGAGTTATATGAACATGAATTAAGTCCTCCAGGCCCAAAGGAGGACTTGCTTGCTGGTTTTCCACCCTCCACAGGCTCCTTTTTCTCCTCCTGCTGCCTCGCCTCACCTTATCCCCCCCCACACACACACCTCTTCTTTCTCCTCACTGGACTTTAGACCACTTTCATCCTCTTTCCTCTCATTTGGCCTGGAACTGTAGGCCCGCCCCCTCACACAGCCCACCGATCGGCCTCACCTTAACCGTGTGGTTGCTCAATCTGTTTTCCTGTGTGTGTTTGTGTGTGTGTGTTGCTCACACTCTTTGGTCTTTTTCTCCTTCTGCCTGTCGTCATTCTCCCTCTTCTGCACCCCGTCTGCTTTGGGAATGACCTCCCCTTCAGTGGGGCAGTGTCAGGGGGGCAGAAGGGGGTCGCAACTGGGCAGGGGGATGCTGGGGGGGGTCCTTATCGCAGTGACAGCATGAAGAGCATGGTGACGGAGGGAGTGAAGGTCGGGAGGTGGCAGACCGTCCATGGCCACATGCCGTCTGGAGCACCGAGACCCACCAAGTGAGTTCAGAACCGAACCTGAATCCTTTCAAACACACGGTTTCTGTTCAAAACAAACACTGGCATCATGCAAAATGTTATTACAGCCCACTCCATCACAGGCGAGTGCTTGTTAGTCTGTCTGTTGGCAAAATATCTTATAAAACAGAGGGCCGATTTGAACGAAACCCTCAAAAAGTGAATAACAGACGTGGTCATCTACAAATGATTAACTTTAAAGTTAACTTGATTAATAATGGCCTCAACCGTCGCTCAAACTTATCAAAGACAAACATGGATTGAACTTAGTGAGTTCTGCAGAGACTAAGCTCAAATTTGGTGTAGTAGTAGCTGAGATTCATCCCAGTCACATACTCCAAACTAGAGTTGCACTCGGGTCTAAAAAATCTGGCCCGAACCCAAATCATTTTTTTCCGAGCCCGACCCGAAAAGACAAATTAACTGTGACTACAGACCCAAACCTGAAAATAAACCCTGGCATTTTATTAAATGAAGCTTTTACTGCTTCTGTAAGCAAATCAGTTTGACATGATTTAAAAACAGATTTCGAAGAAAGGAAGATATATGATTTCTTGTTTATTAACGAGTCAGCGGATTATTTTATTTATATTATTATAGTTATTAACTGTCGGTGGATGCTCTCGGCTGATGATCCAAATTGGATCATCGGCCGCATGCGTCCTCTGACACAGTTTTCGGGTTCGGGCCGGGCGCAGGCCTGGGTTATAAATGACAGCTTTACTCCAAACACTAACAGATTGCACAAAGCCATTGTTTAAAACTAGCTACACAGAATCAACTCTGTCTGTTAGCAAAATATGGCCCACTGTACAAATTTTCGCGAAACTTTCATGAAAAAAATCATTGTCTGATCTTCCACTGATCCCTTTCGGAGGTCAGTCCAAATCACAATGGTCACCACAGTTAATCGCCCTTACAAACACAAAAATGGACATATCTCATTCAAATGTACAGTTACTGAGTTACAATCTGGTGTGGCGTTAGCTCTAACTCATCCCCTGCAAAGCACCAACAAATCGCACTAGATCTCTGTTCAAAAACGTTTCAAATCAAAGCGGTGGACAGGACGCACACGAGGACGCAGCTGTGATTACATGAAGTTACTCTGAGGAGAACATGGGGAGAGTGGAGCTGAAGCAAACAGGGAGGAGTTGCAGAGGAGAAGGTGAGCGTGTGGATCCAGATGAAGGTGTTAGCACTGGGGAAATGTAAGCTGTCACCAGCAGAAGGTAGCTTTAGCTGCGAGAGCAGGATCACGATGACTTAACTCGTCAGCTGACGCCGGCAGCCCGGCACCGAGGCGAAGCTGCAGGAGAGCGTGATTTATTCATTTGAGAACCTCAGCAGCCTGCAAGCCTAATTTAAAACAAAAAGTAAAAAAAAAGGAACACAGAAGTAGCCTTAATTTCTCCCTTTAACTAAAATAAATCTCGCACTCGTTTCCGATTCAGTTTTTAATTAAAGTTTTTCGAATGTTGTTCACCGACTTCTTGAAGCCGTGATGTAATGTTGGATCTATAATCAAGATGCTGTGACTGAGGCGAAGAAATACTTCTTTGATTTTTTTCACCTTTCACTGACACTTCATGCTGCGACTTCTTCCTCCTCAACACATTTACGCTTTCACTTCCTCCTTTTCTCCTCCCATCTTAGTTTTTTTTTGCCCCTTGTCTGTAATTGGATTCTATTTTTGGTCTGCTATAAGTGTCTGCATCTCTTGTGTTTGTGTCTCGCACCCCATTTTCTGTCTCTCCTCCATCGTCACCCTCTGTTCCTATCACTCCCATCACTCTCTCCATCTCTTTGTCACCCTCTACTACAAACCACTTTACTTTTGCTCTTCCTTCATTCTTTTATTTGTTAAATATGATGGATATCACACAGAAGGCCTCGTGCAAAACTGTGTTAGATGAGGTGGCGTAAACTGCACCTAACTGGCATAAATAGCTCTCCCATGACCTATTTCTTGTACTCTGGGTTACACGGCGATCCAAGGGAGGAGGATATATTTAGCGTGCAGACAAAAATAATAACAAAAAAAGAGATAAGAGGTACATGTAAGCATGTAAAGAAAAGTTAACTGCATCGATGCACCTGTCACATGCTTTCATGTGCCATTTTAGGAAAGGCAGTTATCCAGTGAAGCTGCTTTTTGGAGGGGAGGAGTAGAAACTGAGAGATTGACAGAGGGAGGGAGTCAAGCTGTAAAAGGTGGTTGGCTGTGGGATCTCTCAGGAGGTTCAGCAAGTATTTAAAAGGCCAAACGTACTTAGAGAGAACGAGTCTGTCAGAGATGGACATGCTGACCGGCGTGTAGAGGGAATGGGGATCTCTCGTCACACCAAAAAGTCTTCATCGGGAAGGCCCGGCAGCTGCAAAACCACAACGCACGCGCCTCGAGGAGTTCGCGTGGCTCAGAACCGCTGCACGCCCGTCCAGACAGTCAACATCCGCCCGCTGCCACTTCGAGCCACGCCCGCCTTCAAAAGACACGCACACATTGCGCTGCCATGCAAGACGCGCTCACGTCTGACGCACACGAGCAGCTCCCAGAGTGCACCGTGCTGCTGGCCGCGGCCCCCCGAGCCGCACGCGGCGCACGGCCATGCACACTCAGGCTGCACCTTCTACTGCTATGTCTGCTACTGCTGTTACAGCTGTTGCCTCACGTTGATTTCTTTTTCTCTCCTCCTCCTCCTGTCTCCACCTCCCGACGATCCGGCCTCCGATTTGACCTCGGACTCCACCGCTTCCTCCTCTCCCCTCCCACAATCTTCGACTTCCTGTTTGGGTGACCTGTCCTGTTTCTATCCTGACGTCAACCTGACTTCTTCCCTCCACTGCTCTGACGTCTGCTTGCCGCCGTTCCTCGCCTCCTCTCCTGTCCGAATCTCCTCATCTTGCTCCTCTTCCGCACCACCTTCCACACCTGCCTCCCCTCCTCACAATTCGATCCTCTGCCGGCCCTGGCCTTCTACGCGCTCTCTTTCCTCCCTGCTCCTCTGCCCTCCCAGCTTTGGGGATCCGGCGTTGTCCTACGCCTCCGTTCTGGAGCACGTCCCCTCTGGGCCGGCCCGGCCTCGGACGCTGCTGCGCCAGCAGAGTCTTCAGCAGCCTCTCATCCACTCATCAGGCCCGGCTCTCAGCCACCACCCGCCCACTACGTCTCAGAGCTTGGGACAGTTGCACACTGCACCCGGACAGCCCGGGGCAGGTGCCAGGAGAGGAGAGGGAGGAGGCGGCGAGGGTGGAGGTGCAGGTACGAGAGGCGGCACCCGAGGCGCTCGGGCCGGCCAAGCGGGAGCAGCTACCTCTCACTGTAGGGGAGGTGGCGCAGGAGGGAGGTCGCGGGCCAACCCTGGCAGCTGGGACTACATGATGGACCAGATCAAGAACCGAGGCCTGGATGTCAAATCCTTCCTGTAAGTCTCAAATATCTTCATTTGTGTCCTAACTGGGTGTGTGTTCAGTGATGTTCATTTGTGTAATGATAGTTTTAAAGTATAATACTTAACGAACACAACAGTGATATTTAAATACAAACTAACCTGCATTGAAATGCATACAAACAATTTCTTTTCCTTCAGGTGTTTCATTTATTTATTTATAGATTCTACAAATAAATTTGCATCTGATGTCCAGGGAAGGATATTATTACTTGTTGCCTGCTAAAACAGGCGCGCTTGCGCTCGTACAGGTGTGTTGATGTGAACGATGACGTGTGCTTGGAGCTGAGTTGTTCTTATTAATTTCATTTAAACTTCTGGAACATAAAGTGTGGGAAGAAAACACATTTCATTTACAATTGCAAAGAGTTCAAAGTTAAAAGATTTCATGTTGCTGCTGATTATGGTAATTTAGGATAATGACGTTTTAAACAAATGAAGAGGCAGTAAATGAGCTTATACAAAACAAAGTCATTAAAAATAATAGGCATAGCGTTATAACTGTAAATAAGCTGTTATCTTTTAGCTATAAGTTGTATTAAATAAAAAAAATTGTCTTTATGAAAATACACACCAGGTATTAAAACAACAGGTCACGTTGGTTTATTGGATTTAATTGTCAACGTTTGGCTTCCCTTCCTAAATGAATGCTTTAATTCCTCTTAAAGCAATTATCGCTGCCATTTCTTAATAAGAATACACGACGCCGTGGCCTTAATGAGCTGTAATAAAGTACAGAGCTTTTTATTGAGCAATCTGTGAAACAGAAAAAGGAGACAGAAGCAATAAATTCTATTTTTAGACAGCGGCGTGCATGAGAAATGGCGAGAAGGTGCGACATATTGCGGGCTACTTCTGTCCCGTTCTGTTGGAGGATTGTTAAACGGTTACGCTGCGTGCTCTGTTGAACAGCAACATCTGTTTCGATGGCGTCCGGCCTGTCTGCTGCAGTTGTCGTTACAGAACAGAACTAACGGTGCTCCGCGATGTTCCTGAGATGTTGCTGTTGTTGCTAAAGTTCCTGTTTCGGAGAGGCGTTTCTATTTATGCTCCGTGAGCAAAAACTGTGTCTGTTTTGTTTTATTGTAACTTTTGGAGATAGAAACCCCTGTGGACGCAGCTAGGCATGTCACTGTGCATCAGTGTGAGGACAGTGGTGAAGCAGCTGGAGCACGTTTGGGTTTACTCTCATGCATTGATCTTGTGCCACCACGCAACACCATTACTTCTGCAACATATTGTTGCTCCGTGCTTGGAGGAGGTGGGGAGGCTGGATAAGGGAGACAGAGGGCTGGTGAGGGGACAGATGAGCAAGGACACTGTCAAGGTACAGCACGTGCTCAGTGTGCACTGACTCAGTTTTACAGTGGCTGTTCACCACTCATTTCACTTTCTTTATGCGCTCCGAAGCTTCCCGAGGCGTCATAGCTGAACTGATGCTGCCGGCTAACCCTGCGACGCAGTGCACCATGCAAAGCACCAAGGTCACTGACAATGTGCCGGCCATAACGTTATGACCAGCCATATTGTCGGCCATAACGCTCATCATCGTAAATGTGAATTCCAGGTCATTGTTGATGTATTTCCTTCTCTGCGACATCAACACCTTGAATGATTGATGACAGAGAGTGGGAATGGTAATAGACATGACCCATTGCTCAAGATACTTAATTTCAATCTTGGCCCACGTTCCCTGTTTGGTGAATCATTGCCTAATGAAAGTGTGGATGGCATTGGTGCAGGTCTCTTGCCTTTGGAGAACTTTGACTGAATGGATTACTTTGGTGATTGGTCTTCGCTCTTTTTTTTGGCTCAAAATCAATAATTTGTCTCAGCTGCATTGATGTCTCTCCCCTCGCTCGCCTGTGCTTCTTTCACGTTAGCTGTGCTGAGAGAAGTGCTTTAACAAGAGTCCTCTGTGTTAATGCTCGTACTTAAAAGGTAATGGGATAGAAGTGTGATCCAATCCCTGTTATATTTACGGTGTTGACGAATGCATCGTATCATTTTGCTTAAGGCGGGGAATCTAAACGAGTGAAAACTCGTTCACAATTAAATCCAGTTAGGACCACTTATATAGCTTCTGTTATATTATCCTTAAATCAAAGCATTTCATTTTCTGGTTACAATATGAACCTACAGTACCAACTCATAGCTCACAGAAATCGTATAAACTACAACGGTTATATTATATTTAGTCCTAACTGCTGCAAAAACATGAAAGTAGATGTTTAACTAGATGAAAAATGTACAGATTGATGAGGTTCTTTTTAAAATGGCTTGTTATAAACGTTTGTTTATGTCAACCAGCAACAGCTAGCATCAGTTTCTTCAACCTTTATTTTGTGGGTCAGAATCCACTGGACTGAATCCTAAACCTGGGGGCGGCTGCAGAGGTGGGTAAAAGATGAGCTGAGGTAAAGGTGGTCAACAAAACAACGTGCAAGGACCTTAATACAGTTTCATTGTCATGGAGGCATGGGACTAGGTAATTCAGGCTTACTCGAGGAGCTCAGTAAAACAATACCATCACTTTATTTAACGATTTATTCATATCTGACGAGGCAGCAACGTAGTAGAACGGAGGCAGAGTCGCCATGAACGAGAACCGGAGCGACACTGGCACGTGAAGGTGTTGGATGCTGCGCAGACTTCCAGACAGACTGAGTCGTTTTGGTGGATGAGGGAACAAGGAACAGCTGCACAGGACTCAGGTGTGGGTGGGCGTGGCAGGACTGAGGATCAGGATCCACACAGAGGAAGGCCGAACATAGAGTGGCAGAAAACCCATGGGAGAACAACTGATGGAGATCTAACCTGAAGATGTAGAATAACACTGAAAAAAGATCAGACAACACATGTAACGGGTCTAACCTGATCTAAAAACACAAAGAACCATCCAGACTAATCAAAATACAGTAGTCCCTCACTTATCGTGGGGGTTACGTTCCAGACACCCCCACGATAGGTGAAAATTTGTGAAGTAGGGACATTATATTTATTTTAGTATTTATATATATTTTAAGACCTTATAAACCCTTCCTGCACGCTTGCAATGTTCTAAACTTCTAAATCTAAGTAATTGTTATGTACTGTACAGTACTGCAACATTTTATAATGGTACTCACCAGTAGATAAACTACAACTTGAAGGATGAGTTCAGCTTCATGATTATTTACAACTTTCCTGCCAGTTAGGTGAGCGTCATAGATACATTGTTACGTCTGACTTTGTGTTGCAGAACTATTTTTACCACATTGGTTTCTCCGCTAGCGTTTGCTCCCTCCATTGCTGTTCTTTGAATTTTGGTAGAAAGCAGCGGCCAGAAGCACTGTTGGCTTCTGGGCCGTGTAGTTCTTTTGACATGCGTTACAGTATAGGCTTATTGGAAGAAATCTACAAAATGGTGGCGCCTGTCCAAAAAAAAAATTTTTTTTTTCTGCTCCCGTTAACTTTTTATCCCATACCATCCCAATCACGTAATATTAAAGTTGACAACCGTGTGACAATCTTAGGTTGAAAACCCGCTAAAGAGCAAGTCCACGCAAGTCAAACCGCGACGTATCGAGGGACTACTGCACAGAGATTAACATTTAGAAGCAGTGCACAAGTAAATAGGCTGTGAGCTTTAACAATTGTCTCGCTGGTTGCTTGCTCACAAAAACTCATGCCAGTGTGACTGCAATGAAGAAGTTGTCTTTTTTCCTCTACATTTTATTGCATTTTTAAGGTGTCAACTTTCTTAACTGCACGTGTTTGAGTTTAAAGTACAGACATGCCACTTGAACTTAAAAGTCTGAACTAGGAAAAGAGCCAAGCAATTAGATAATTTTAACACACACACACACACACACACACACACACACACACACACACACACACACACACACACACACACACACACACACACAAAGCAACATATTTTGATACTTGTAAATGGACAAACACAAATCTATGGATTTTTTTTAAACTTAGTTATGAAAAGTCCTGTTGAGGCAAAGATTATTTTTAGATCTTAATTTGTACTTCCTGTTTCTGTTCACAAACACATCTGACTTTATGTTTGGCCACTAGCAAACAAACACAGCTCAGTTCCACTGATTTCAAATCAGTCTTGATTTTCACAACTTTTAAATTCTGGGCATCTTTAGAGCTTCGATCATTGGTTATTGCTACTTTTGAGGCATCGTCTAGGAAATTGATTTCTTTCTAAAAGTAAGCACACTATATTTCTGTGCACACCCCTTGTTATCAAACCACTCTGTTTGCTGCAGGTCCTGAACAATTTAAGCTTTTTTGGGGGGTTTTGTTTTCTCTCATCATTCTAGAACAAGTTGACTAGTTTTATACCTGTTTGTGATGTTCATCGGTTTTTTGGGGGCCAAGTCTAATTTAGCCTCCCTGTTCACATAATGATATGCCTTCCTCTTAGAGAATAATGTTCACTTGTCTGAACGCTACACAGAGGCTTTCTCCTCACCTGCAAATGATCCTGTGATTACTGCTGCCTTCAGCAAACGTTTATATTGCTCTTGATTTGGCCACTCCGTCAACTCCATTTATTCTTTCATTGTTACTGATCAAGATGACGTCTTTTGGGAGCTTTCTTTTTTTATAATTGGAAATTGTAGCTCTGCTCTAATGGCTTCCAAACAAACATATCAGCTCCAAACCTTTTACATGTTTAAGCGACGAAGGAAATAATGAAGAAATGGCCTTTGCCTGCACACGGAATGGCTTTGAAATCAATTATCCTATTTTGTTTGCTTCCTCGAAAACCAGGAGGCTTCGATTTAAAAATTTAGCTTATAAACCTTCCCCTTAATTTGAATGTGAACACCCTAAAATTAAAGATGAAAGCCTGCACTTATGGCCGGCACCCATGACACAAGGAATATATAAACGCAACTCTGTGCTTTGATGAACGGTTAAAATAGGAAAACACACACGTGCGGCTAAACACGACGGGGAAATAAAATGCTCCACTGAAGATAATCTGAGCCCTTCAAATGTGTAATAAGTCAGCTGAGGCTGTGTAGATGCTGAACTAATGAGCTGAAATGAGAGACAGCAGATTGAAAGGGATGAAAGTAACAGATGTACTCAGTGACGTAGTGGAGGATTGAGTCCAGAGACGAGTTTACGAGTACCAATTGTAAAAACGACCTTATTTTTGACAAGTGGTGTCAGTGATTTGTATTAATCTATGGCAGATAGTAAAACGCTCAGAAGCCACTGGTGTTGCTGTCTAACAGAGAGATTACTGAACCACCTTCGAGCCTCTCTGTGTGAAAAGACACATTTGTAAAGTTTAGGGGTAATATCTCTCCCGCAGCTTGACGGTTCCATATTTTCTCGCTGGAGATATTGTAACGCCGTCAGAGGCTTAAGCTACAGAAACGAGGGTGTGGGTAACAGGAAAGGAGGGAAGGAGGCAGAGAATTAGAAGCAGAGGGGTGGGTGTTAGTCGGGACGAGTTAAAGAACGCAGGATTTGGATGAAATGAGAAGAGTGAGAGAGCGCTGACCCAGAAAGCGACGACACACACGCACCTCCACCTCCAGAAACTCTGCTGCTCAAATAGAAACAATTAGTCCAGATCTTCTTAATGAGGCTTAGTTAAATCTTAACTAAGACGCCCGGTGTGTTCAGAGGAAGAGGTGCGTCTGGATGGAAAGAGGAAGGCAGGTAAAAGAAGTAGACAAATGACTGCCAGTGTGGGTGCGCAGACACTTTGTACAATGAAAGCTGCTGAATACCACGTCCATTAGGAATCATTAACTAATCACCTTGTTGTTCAGAACAGACTGCAGCTGTTGGCAGCACACCTCATTAAAATTATTACCTTAATGTCAATTGGGCTTCTGATGATTCTCTTTAATATCCTTCCCTGGACAGAGCGTACTGTTGCTGTTTGGCCTTTTTATTGACCTGTCTCTGTTGCTGAGTCTTCTTGTTTGAGTTGGTCTCTTGTTGTCCCACCGCCTTTCAACCTTCTGTCCTCACTGCCACCTAAAAAAATGACCTCTCCTTCTCCTCCTCCTTTCCCCTCCTGCACCGCACCTCCTTTTGTGCTCGACTCTTCTACCCTTTTGCATCTGGATTCCTCTCTCGCCTCCTTTCCTATCTCTGTTTTCTCTCTATTGTATTTTGTTTTATTTTATTATTTTTTTACGGGGAGCCAGCGAAGGCAAGCTGGTGGTCCTGTCTTTGGCCATTGGGGTGGCAGAGCAAGATGACTTTGCCAACATCCCTGACCTGCAGGAAACGGCGCAGGCAGCCCCACCAGCCAATCAAGAGCCCCCACCTGAGAAGAGGTACCACATAACGTGTGAGAGAGCTTGTGTGTGTGTGCGTGTGCGCTTAAATGAAATTAAAAGTGAAATAGTGAAATAACGCAACATGTTGTCGCTGTCGGGCAAAAACCTCGTCTTTCCAAAAAAAAGTACAAATTTTCAGGAAACGAGAAAAACTTTTTTCTTTCCAGTTGATTCATCCAGCTGTTTTTGACATGATTCATTGGTTAGACATCCATAAATCCACAGCCAGACGTGAGGAGCGACCAACAGGGCTCGTTTAGGCACAAGCAGGAAACTTGGAGCTGTGAGGTTTTTGTCCAACTGCGACGATATCTAGGAGAACCAAGAAATTATTTTAGAGTCTAATCAGAGGAAAGCAGCTCGCATAAAACACACGAACGGTGAGATGAGTGCAACGTTTAAAACGTTTAGCTGAAAACAAATCGCAGCGGTGAGGCACTCCAGTCCTTCATTATGCTTTTGGAGGCACAGTTTTAAACCAATCAAATCAAATTGTTTCCTTTACCAGTGGTCTTTTTCTTTGAATTATTTCACCTATCATGACATTTTTTTCACCGTTTTCCCTTTTGCTTTTCCCCACTCCTGCCTGCCTCCGACCTCCCGCTGGTGGTTGACGAGTTTCCTTTTTTTTTGGCATCTTCATGCTTTTATCATCCCAGTCCTTTCTGCTCTCCCTCGTGCTCATTAGCTCCCTTCAATCGCTGCTCCAAGTCTCGTCTCTGCAGCTCCGTGCAGGCCCCAGAGAGACTTCCTCATTATTCCACAACATGTTAGTCACTTACATAAACATGCAGCTAAAAATAGCCCCTTTCCTTGTCAGCCAAGTTACACACCACGAGTCAAAAATATTTCCACTCGTCTGCGAAGGATGCACCAGCCTCGCTCGCATCTTCCTCGTCTATTAAAATAATTAGCTCTGTGTTTCTCTGGACGAGCTGGACCGGTTTAAATAAAACCTCCGTGGTGGGGTGTGTCCTGCCTGCGCAGCCATTTTTGGCCACGGATAGCCCTTTGTGTTATTGGAGACAAACTCGATCCCCTCTGCAGCCCAATTAAAGAGATTTAACCTCACACCGACTCTGTGACAAATGGGAGAGCATTTGGTGATGCATACTGTGACACACCTTAAAGGAAAATGGCGAATTAGGGTGAACAAATCCTCGTCACACTGATTCATTCACACAAGGGTCTCATTAATTTCAAATATGATTCAGAACTGTGGCTCTATTCAAACACAGCGTTATGTATTTTTTTATTTGCTCTGAGTGCCTCCAGCATGAAGAGAAATGAATATCCACATTCAACACCTTGAACAAATGATCACTTTTTTTTATTATTAAAAAAATAAAATACCTGAACCACAGAATCGTTCTCGTTCACCTTATTTAAGTTCTTCTAAAGCTGTTCAGGAATAGTTTAATGTCCACAGCTACAGTAGTCCCTCGCTACTTCGCGGTTCGTTTATTGTGGACTCGCTTTATCGTGATTTTTCTAAATAAGATTGGACATGACACATAACTGGCTGATTGATGATCGACATGTATTTTTATTTAAGATAAATTATTTTAAATTATTTAACACATCCTGCACCTTTGTGCAGCCCACTGCAGGATAAACTTCCTGCTGCAGCTGATCAGCTGTTCTCTGTGCTGAGCGGAGAAGTGGGCGTGGCCGAGAGCGCTTGCAGGTGGTAAAGAGCAGCCGAGGCACAGAGCTGAAATCATGACATTCTGTGCTCTTTTAGAGCGTCTAGAGTTTGGAAACATTGTTTAGAATATTGTGTGGGAAGTGTTTAAAAAGCCTTAATATATAAATACTACAATAAACTACAGTGTACTACTCGTACTACTATTCCTACTTCGTGGTTTTTCACTTATCATGGGGCTTCAGGGTATGGATCCATCGCGATAAACAAGGTACTACTGTACTCTGTTCCTATTGTTTTCAGCTTTTACAGTACCGTATTTTCCGGTGTATAAGTCGCGTTTTTTTTTACTAATTTTCATGTCCTGCGACTTATACAGTGGTGCGACTTATTTATGGATTTTTCCCCATGTTTTTAGACCCATTTTTGGCTGAGAAATGACCGTTTCCATTCATTC
>JAVCKU010000013.1:10047556-10060323 GCA_032273985.1 Hypsolebias coamazonicus
GGAGCAGATGGTGGGGGTTAAGGGCCTTGCTCAAGGGCCCAGAGTGGGGTAAATGAGGGTGGAGGCAGGTGTGGATGTTTCACCTATCCCACCCCCATTTTGATGTTGTTGGTGCCTGGAGTTGAACCCGCAATCCGATCACAGTCCCACCTTCTCTAACCTCTGCGCCACCACAAATGTGACACTACTAAATAATACTTGGCTGTGTTCATTTTTTTGAAGCCTAACATTCTTTGTAAATTATGAATGTACATCAGAGATTCAGCATGTTCAGATGTTTTGAGTGATTCTGGTCATTTAAGTTGTTCCAATAGGATTTGTTTATTCTCTGAATAAATATTAATAAATTCCACTATAGAAAACAAGACATACTTCTATATACGTCAACAGGGAAAACATTAACTTTTTTTTCTATTTTATATCTATTTTACAAGCTAAGTTAACTTTTGTGGTCCACCCACTTTTATACAAGCCAACATGCAAACTTATTCCTGGCTACGCTACTGATTGGGACACTGAAGGATTCTGACCCCAAGCTGTGGATCCAGGTAAAGGACTGCATGCATTCCCAAACTGTTAAGGAAACATCTCAGTTTTTCAGGACTAGCCTTTTTTTCATTATTAAACTAGTCTAGACCAATCAAAACTAGTTGAATTACTGTCAATGGGCGACAAAATAAATCACTGCTTGGGTTTCAACATCACTCACTTTAAGAATGACCTCCCTGCCTGCAAAGATCATGTAGTTTAAAATTTTAACTAATTATACACAAACTGCACAGGTTGTTAGGGACAGAAGTACAACATGGTGGACCTGCAGCCTGAATTTATCTGTACTCACCTGTTGCTCAACCGTCGGCTCTATTACTGGTCACTTGTTTTGAGCGTGGTTACTTTGGGAACCTTGTCCCTGCCTGGGTTTGATCATTAACTTCAGTTGGCAGTGCTGAGAAATCACCTGGCTGAGGAGTTACACGCTGAATGGCTCAGGACTAACATCACATAAGAAGCCAGGAAAGCCAACAGGAGTTTGTGGTTGTTTCAAGTTTTCTTGTTACCAGATCCATGTCACTTGTGAACTTGTGGTGTTGCTGTGTGCACAATGGAAGCACAATGGCTCAGCGGTTAGCACTGTTGCCTCACACAAGAAGGTCCTGAGGTCAATCCCTGGTTGGACCTGGAGTCTTTCTGGGTGGAGTTTGCATGTTCTTCTCGTACTTGCGTGGGTTTTCTCTGGGTACTCCAGTTTCCTCCACAGATCAGAAATATGCATGTTAGGCTGCCTTTAGGTCCTGGCATCCCTTGCAAAAGAGATCTGTGATCTCAATGGGATTTGCCTGGTTAAATAAGGATTAATAAATAAATAAATGTTAATAAATCTACTAGACAGGGCAGGAAAGTGGCTTTCATGCTGGAAAATTCATGATCCAGAGTCAAGCTTTTGAAGCTTTAAACTTCAACACAAAACACTTTATGATGATATTTTAAAGGCGCTTGAAAGAAAACAGCAAGAACATCCATTGTTAATATTCAAGTACAGTATTTATTAAAACAACTCTGCTCTCTACTGGACAAAACTAGTAAAAACATAAAAATTAAACAATGTGTTACACAGGACAGTTTTAAGAAATATGTTAACTGGTTCTCCACACATTTGGTTCAAACTGTCACCGAGAGCCTAAGAAAATGAACACAATGATTAAAAACCATTTACGCAGTAGACGCAATATTTGAATATTCTTTCAAAAATTAGTATATATAAAAAAACATTATTTACAATATAAATAATCCAAATGGCAGAATGATGTTATAAAAAGTGTAGAACCAGAGTTTGGTTGTAAAAGATGATAAACAGGAGACTTCTTCATGAATAAACACTGAAAGACACAAAATAGAGCACAATTATAATTTGCAGCTGCAGCAAATGTTACTTTAATAAAGTTAAATAAATAAAAAAACAGCTATCGTCTTGTAAACGGCAAGAGCATCCCCTCATAAGGTTTTAAAACATTATTTGCTGTGATTTACTTTATCAAGACTGGATCTGAATCCATCTTGGAAAGAAAATTCGAGAATGTGGCGGCTCTCTACAAAATCTACAGTATTACCTGAATGAATGCAATCCCCATTAATAATGCAGACGTGTCTTCAAAGGAACCAGGATTTATTACTTCATTAACAATAGCATGAAAAAAAAATAAAACGAACAAACAACGGAAGCTCACCGCTGCCCAGACTTTCAGAAGAAACACATGAGATGCTAATTACATCAATAAATCATGTCAGTCAAAAGAAACAGAGCCTAAAATGCAGGCCAGCCTCTGTATAATGAGGTGTTTTGTCCATGTTTGACATCAGATACTTTAATTACCAACCTGTCTATCATTTATGTTTCATGTGACGAGAACGGAGGGAACATGAACAAAAACGACACAAATCTCTTCAAACGACATGAATTTAGAGGTTTGTGTTGAAAATCTCACAGAGCCATGCTTCAGTCTCTTTTACATTACAGGGAGTGGTAACAACAGGTCTGTTTTGATTCAGTGACACTTCTGTGATGCTGTCAATCACTTTTTTATTATAACTCAATTTAAAGTACGTAAATGTGATGTTTTCCCTCAATTTTATGAGTTTTAAGCACAAATTTGAATAAAACAAGCACCAAGAAGAATGTTACCTGGATGTAACAAAAAAAGACAAATATGTTCATATAATTTAATTAATCATTAATGGAATGCCATAACAGTAATTCAACAGACCATGCGTACAGTATTTTCAATAAAACTAAATGGGATTGTCGCTTTAGTACTAGTTGCTATAAAAACTAGTGGAAGTGCGACCAACCTTGCAAATCTGGCTAAGGTACCTAAAGCCAGGACTCCGTCTAAGCTATAGATGGCAACTAAGATGCTGCTGATGATTACATCCATCCGCATCACGTAGGTCTGCCACACCAGGAAGTAGATTGACACCAAGATAGTGGGCACTGTGACAACAAGGTTCCCCAGAATATAGCTCTCACTCTCTGTCAGGTTGCCCTTCACACCTGCAGACACAGAAAGTAGTAATTGTGAATGTTCTTTTTACAGTTATTTTAGTTATATTTTATTTGATATAAAAAAGAGAGGTTTTATGGATTTGTGTCAGGAGTGTTGATAATGGGTATAAACTGTTTATTTTTGTAATTTGGGTCCAGTTTTTGTCATTAGTATCTGGTTATTTTACTCCTGTCCTGCAAATAAAAAGGGAGTTTTTCCTTTCCACTGTTGCCTTTGTGCTTGCTCAGGATGGGAGACTGTGAAGAAGTGAAGATTCAACATGTCTGCTGCTTCCTTAGATAGAGAACTTTACTAATTGGCTTTTCTATGTATGTGAATGTTCCTGTACAGTGCCCTGAGGCAACTTTGATGTGAATTGGTGCTATATAAATAAACTGAATTGAAAAAGGTGTACACCATGAAGTTATTTGCATGCCGACTGCATGTTTTCAAAATGAAGAAGTTTGAGGTTTTCAATTGTCTTTGAAAGAATATATGAGCAAGGTTTATCACTAATGGTTTGATTTTAAAAATTCATATAAAACTGCAATAGGTTTGGTGATTTTGTCATCTGTTTAACATATTGTGAATACTGTACACCTGACTGCATTAGACAAACAGGGCTTCAAACAGCTCTGCAGGACAAAAAATGTTATTAATTTTGTTATAATTAACAACAATAATTATTAAGAAACAATAATTACAAATAAACGTGATTCTGTTTATTAAAAAAAAAAAAAAACACCTGCATGGACTCAGGATCATCTCTTTTTGTTAGTGAAAATAGCTCACTATCGCATTTACAAATTTCCAAAAATAAACAAATAAAATAAACGTATTACACGATAATGGCTGGAAACTTATTACAAGCAAATAATAAAAAAACAAGGTCCATTAAAGAGATTAAAGTTAACTTTCCATACATTGTAGGTTTGATTCCTCAAATTCTAAAAATGTTTATTTAAACTGCCAAAAAAAAAAAGTTTCCCCATTTGATATGATCTTCTCTGTACTGACATCAAATTAAAATGATTTGTAAATCATTGCATTATTTTTATATTAACATTTCAATGAAATCATACTCCTGAGTACTTTTCTAAACGGTCATTAATCTGCTAATTTCATACTTTAGTGAACTGGTACGTCTAAACAGCAGCATGCCTCTTTGTGTTTGTGTTTCATGTTTTCCCAAAATGTAAAATGGAGAATGTCATCGTTTTTAATTCGATTTCCCTTTTAAATATTAAAATGTAATTTATATCCGTTAGTGAAACACATAATTGACAAACAAAGCCAGCAAAGCACAATGATTAGGCTACAGAAATATGAAACAGTATACACTTTGTGTCACAGATTTTTCTAAAGCCTTAAGGCACCAAATGAACGACACTTGTGTTTGTGGTGTTTTGTTACCGCAGAAGAAATGGAGCAGGTGCAGAGCAGCCAGGAGGAGGAGCAGAGCAACATCACAGGTGAGAGCATCAGCAGGATACGACAGCGTCAGGCCTGACAGGAACACATTCACTGGTTTTAGTTTCACTGGAGCATTGACATGAGTCAGAGAGAAGCAGCGGTCACCAACTCTTTCTGATGATCAGTCCGAGAGTAAACAGGAAGTAGAAGACGAAGTAGAAGCTGGTCAGGTTCAGCAGCAGCTGCAGAGCCACCGAGGACATCTTGAAGCAGAGTTAAGTTTATTTTATGACCAAAAAGGGGCTGTTCTGTCTGTGTCATAAAGCTCAGGCTGAACTTTGTTTTATGAGTTAAAACGTATTTTAAACGAGTTTTTAAAAAGGATACCAAACCCGCAGACCTGCTTCCTGCAACAACAATGACATCAGAATCAAAAACGTGAAAACACTGATCTATTTAACTTGTTAAAAAACATTGATAAAATATGATTGCAGCCGAACTGTGTTTATAACCATAGCAACGCGTCCACCTACCTGGGACGGGGATCGCCATTTTGATTTTTTTCTTCCGAGCCTTTTGGAGTCACGTGTCTCCACCTACCGGCTGGAAGCGGTACTGCACCACAAGAGTGTCCAATATTTTATTTATTTTTTATTTAACATTTTTTTATACATGTACAGTAGTCCCACTGAGTCACGAGGACTCATTTTCAAGATAGATCTGTTTTGGCAGAAGTTGGTGGGGGTTAAGCGCCTTGCTCAAGGGCCCAGAGTGGGGCAAATGAGGTGGAGGCAGGTGTGGGTGTTCCACCTTTTCCACACACATTTTGATGTTGTTGATCCAGGGACTCAAACTGATCACAGGCCCCTTCCCTACCCTCTGCGTCACCACTCCCCCTATTTAAAATAAGGGTTTGCAAATGGTCTCCCATCCTCATTATTATAAAGTTTGATTTCCTCCTTATTATTTTTTATTAAAAGTTTTTCAATGAATATATTTATTTTATTTGTTTCTTGCAAGCAACAATGTAGTTCTCAGACAGGCTTACGTAACATCCATCCAGATTTTTACCCGCTTCTCCTGGGGTGCTTAGAGACAAAATGAGACAGACAACCGTTGCACACTCTCGTCCACACCTAGGGATAATGAATTTAGATACCAATGGACCTATTTTTGATCTGTAAATCAAAGCACCCAGAGAAAACCCAGTGTTGCACAAGGAGAACATGCCTCCACTCAGGAAGGCCCCAGATCAGGCCCCTATCTTCTTGTTCAGAGGCGGCGCTGCTACATTCTCCTTTACAATGCGCTCAGTTGTAATAACAAATTAAACTTAACAAAAATCACAAAAATTCAAAACAAAAGCTCTTTCAATCTTAAACGAAAATAAAATGAAATGAAAACCCATCTATTTACTTTCTTCATCACTGGAGAAGACCAAAGCAGAGCTAAGTAGATGGTGTTTTCATTTTTTAAATTTTATATCTTTTCTTTTTAAAGTATGACTAAATAATGACTAACTGTAACCAGTTTACAGTAGGAATGACAAATGACCTAATTAGCAGAGTTGTGTCCACACGGCGTGCACAAGAATGCACAAATCACTGCTTACTGTTGGACAGCTATATGAGATAAGAAATCCAGAACAGCAAAATGAACTGCTTCAGCGCAGCCAGATGTTTCATTGTCCTCCGCAGCCTCGATCTGTTTCTCTTTCTCGCTTGTCCTCTCAGACAATCTGCATAGTGTGGCTGGAAGAACGGAGGCGTTGTTTGGGATGAATGAAGGAAAAGCAGCGGGGTGGAGGGGTGGACAGAGAGATGCTCCAGCTGTGGGGGGACAGGATAACACAACAGCATCTCACATGTGGGCGAAGGGGGGCGTCCAGGCTGTAGGGGCTGCACACAGTGGCATTGTTACAAGGGGGGGTTGGATGCAGCTGATAAGGTTGAGAGAAATGGATCATCCACCCCCCACCACCCCAAACCCTCCCCTGACACAGGATCCTCTTGTTGTTTAATGTTTAAGTTGAACAGAATGTACAGATGTGAAACTAGTTTTACAGGAAAACCTGAAGGATCAGCTCCAATATGTTGTTTGATTAATTAAAACAACGATCGAAAATCACTGCAATTAGATTTTACCAAAACTTTGACATCGTGCCTCGGATTGTTACGCGCTGTTCGTTTAGTTTGTGCCTTAAATAGTTTGAAGACAAAAAAAAAAAACATAGATATTCTTCAGTCGAGTAAAACAAGAACTCACAAACACCGTGTGTAATTTATGGCTGAATACCTCCTGCTGAGATTTATCACTTCTTGTTTTGCAAATAATCATTTACGTGTAGGTTTGACCTTTTCACAACAGTTTTTATTACAGCTAGCCTTTTTGTGTCAGGTTTTAGTTATTTTACCTCAGTGATTTTCAGTCTAATGTTTTTCTTAGTTCATATCTTAGATCGTATTACTGTTTCGCTTTTCCATGTTATACTTTTGTTGGATGTAACTGCGACCCTGCACACAATTTTGTTCCACCTCATGAACCACATGTGGTGCATATGACAAATAAAGAACCTTTGACTTTGACTTTGACTTTGACTGCGATGATGTGAAATCTCTCTGAAAGTGTTTTGATTTTGGCTCTTTTAAACTTCTTTCAAGTCATTTAGAAACTTTTTGTCCCTTTTGTTGTCATTTTGCCTCTTGGTGGCTCTTTTCCTTTAACTGCACTTTATCTCTGTTTAGACTTTGTTGAATGAAAGTACCATTCCAAAGGCACTAATGTACCCCCATATAGTCAGAGAGGCAGGTTTATGAACTGTGTGTTGATGACAAACTGGATGGTCCCTCACCTACGGAGGTTCTCAAAAATAATGTCAATTTTCATCTTGTCTGACCACGAGGCAGCTTTCAGTCCATTTAAATTGAGCTTTAGTCCAGAGAGAACAGAGACAATGAACTATCCACTCTCTCATGCACATCATGGACAATTTTGATTTTTTAATTAACTGGACATGCTTGTTTTCAGCATGTGAGGAAACCAGATTACCTGAGAAAAACCCAGCAGACCCAATTTACATGTGAATGATGTCTTGGAAATGTTATAGATTTCCCTGTTAATTGAGAAAATATTACGCATGCTGTGATCACAGTCACTTTTTAGACGAGACGTTAAACATGGCAGCCCTTACCAAAACCCTTTTTTTTATATGCCCAGTCCTTTTATGGACCAGTTTAAAATTAGTTGCAGTGTTTCTTATCTGCACTACATACTTTTACAACTTTTTGATGCTATGCCAACTGATTAGAGATGTGTTGCTTTATTCCCAGAATCAACGTCAGAAATAGTCAAGGTTCGACATATTTACTATTTACTCCGTTCCGTTGTGAATAAAACATGAGTTTGTGACATTTGCCGAACATTGCTTTCTGCTTTAGTCTTTTTTTAATGCACCGACCTCATGGGTTGTAAATGCTTCTGTTGCAATTATCATTTATAAATGACACCAAATATATATTTTCTCCAAAGCTGGAGACATTTTTGTGCGAGGTGCTGTTAGAAATATGAAGTCAGTGATGAAGTGAGTCCTAACTGGATGTTTGGAGCAGCAGCACATCCCTCACCTGCCTCCCCTCCTCCGACTCTGCTGCTCCACATCCTGTCCATCCACTCTGGACCGGCTACTTCACGGACCGCCGGAATCTACAGCAGCACAACTTTACGCGCAACTTTTCTTTTCACTACCTTTATTTCCGTCGTTTCTCGTCATTTCTTTTCGTCCGAGAGAAAGTGAGCTCAGCCGATTATGAAGCTGGCCCGAGCTGCAGTGAAGTTGTGGTTCAGTTTCGACGCTGAACTTTTTTTTTCCGACACTTGAATGTGAAAACAGAAGAAGGCGTCGGAGTTTGGTTTAAAGTGCATCCTGCAGCGTCCAGCTCGGTGTTTGAAGGACTTCAATCAAGACTAAACAGACGCATTTACATAGAAATACACTCAAAATCTGGATTCTGTCATGCTGATGTGAACGGTCCCCCACCCCCCGATCCGAATCGGTTTTGTTCGGACAAGGGGCGACTTTGATGGAGTTTTTATGTGGGACCCGCTAGGATGGACGTGGTAGATGAAACAGAAGCCTTACAGAGATTTTTTGAAGGTAAGAATATCTGAAGGTCATATTTACGTGTCAAACTTATTGTAAACATTTTTTTTAATTTATTTAAACAAAAACTAGAGAAATTGTGTTCTCACAACCATGACTTTTAAAATAATTTTGTTTAATCAAGAAGAAAAAGGGATTTCTTTGATGGGCAGTAAAGTATTTGTGTACAAATAGTTAAGTTATAGTTTAACAGAATTGATGCTGGTGGTTTATATGTTTTGTGATCCTATAGGAAAAAGTTTTCCAACTATCAGATTGAAAGTTTTAATTTCATTCTGGCTACAAGAAAACTTCACGTTGCAGGAATCCAGGAAGGTTAACTGGGAGCAAAGTGCTGGTGATGGGTAACAGACTGGGTAAAATAAGGATTTGTGAGGGGTGGGATAGGTGGGGCTATAGGTGTAGGAATTCAAGCCAGGATAAATTGTGTTTTATAAGTTTACTTTAGCCCAAAGGTCCAGAATATTTTCTTATTAAGGTATTTATTTACTACATTTTGTCGCAGGTGTATTATATTTCCATCAACATCTAAGGTTCACATTGAGTTTATGTGTATATGTTTGTGTATGTATTTGCACATCAGTCAAATTGTGGCGCATTTTGAAAGTACCGTCAGGCACGTTTCAGCTGAATTAAAAATTCTGTTATACTTTTTTTTTTTTTTGGCAACTTCCATTTACCGAAAGGTGTGAGGAGCAGTCAGGAGCACATGGAAGACTTAGCACTTTAAATACTGACTCCTGACTTAAATATACACAACATCCATGACTGTCAGAGGCTCCTCTGAGCCCTTCTGACAGGAATTTACTGTGTTTACATTCTTTGCTTTGGGAGGAAGAGAGATGTTCTTACTTTATTGGCTTTATTTTAGCCACACTTGCTTGAACTAAAAATGTCAACTTGTCCATGAGAGGTGCACAGAAGGTGCTCGTTTCCCTCATTTTATCTCCACACTTATCTTAACTTATTCCTTTTAACTTCTCTTATCATGAGCTCAGGATTATACCTTCTATTGGTGACATAAAGTGATGTCAGGAGACATTCCTCTGAAAGAAACATGCTTCTTCTTTAAGACACAGCAGGAAAATGGGTTCCAGCTTTTGCCAAAAGGTGTTTTACTGAAATATGTGTACATTAATATACATTCCTGGCATAGTCCTGGTGGCTGTTAAAACACCATGAGGTGAGGCTGGTGTTTCTCTTCAGGTCTTTGGCCTCTCGCTCCTGCTCCCTCTGACTCCATTAGGGTGACAGTGAGCAGACAGGGTGAGGAGGTGAGATACCGCAGACACGGGGTGGAGAGGTGGAGAAGTGAACCGAGAATTCCTCTCAAAACTTGACCTTCTTTTTTCTGACTCGCTCAGATGACAGATAATCAGAGTTACCGTGTCGTCATTCGATAAAAGAACAGGCTACATGTTAAAAGACTCTCACAGCGTCTTTCAGCCCTGTAAGGTTCATAAACATGGAGATGGACCCCTGAGGCTGCTCTCAGAGTTGAATGCAGCCATAATTCTTATCAGCTACATTCTCTGTTGCATTCAAAAGACACAAAAGAGATAATGGTGGAAAATCTATGAAGCAACTGATCCAAGAACTTGTCCTGTCATCAGTTTACATGCAACATCCATGAGATTCACCATCACAAGTGCCTGATGATTTATTATTATTATTATTATTATTATTTAACCTGTATTTCACCAGGAAAATCTGTCTGAGATTAAACATCTCTTTTGCAAGAGAATCCTGGCCAAGATTGGCAGCAGCACACTGAAGTTACAGAACATTCACAACAAAAACAGAAAAAGTTAACCCCGTCATAAACAAATTGATTAAAATATTCCTCAGTTAAAACATTTAAAGATGATTTCGTCTCCAAATCAGTAAGAACAGCCTTAAAACATTTAGTGGCAACAGCTATTTTAAGTTTATGTATTTCTTTAACTGGTTCCAAGAAGATGGAGAAGACAGCTGAAAAGATTTCTTTAGTTCAGTTCAGACTTTAGGCACCAAAAGTAAAAATAAATTTTTAAAACAAAGAGAGTATTTCCAGTGGACTTTCTCTTTATAAAGGCCATTAAATACAAAGGAAGTCCTAGTATGACCTTATAAATAAAAATGTGCCAATGGCGGAGTCTACGAGTGGACAAGGACGTCCATCCAACCCAGTTGTATAAAATGCAATGATGTGTAAAACCTTTTAAACCTGTTATAAATCTTAAAACTTCATGATGAACAGTATCCAGCAAATAAAGACATTTAAGAGGAGCATGCATGTATAAAATCTCACCATAGTCCAGTACTGTACAGACATAAAAGTAGCATCAACCAGTTGATTTCTAGCTTCAAAAGATAGACAGGATCTGATCCTGAAATAAAATCCCAATTTTAATCTTAGTTTCTTCCCCAGCTGCTGAATGTGGAAGTAAAAGACAAAGAATCATCTATTTAAAATCCTAAATATTTAAATTGTGATACTTTTTCAAATTTCAGACCTTCAGCTGTAATAATGATTGGAAGATCCTTACTTTCAAATCTTCCATTGGAAAACAGCATCACCTTCGATTTATCTGCATTTAAAACAAGCTTAAGGTGATAAAGATGTGTCTGTAAAACATTAAAAGCTGACTGTAATTGATTAAAAGCATTGTTAGGTGAGAGACCAGAACAATATAAAACTGTATCATCAGCATAAAAATGAAATTTTGCTTGAGGCACATTTACATTAAGACTATTTTTTTATATATAATAAACAAAAGCGGCCCCAGCATTGACCCCTGAGGAACACTACTGAGTACATGGAGAGAAGAGGAAGCTAACCCCCACTACTAGAACACACTGAGATATATTGGTCAGCTAGTTGTCAAACCAATGAAGAGCTTGCTCTGATAAGCCAATAGTGTGAAGCCTCTGTAATAAAACCTCATGATTAACTGTATCAAATGCTTTGGAGAAATTGATAAAGCATTTTGATGGTAATCTACATCTGGGTTATTGTTATGAGCTGATGACGGTGACCAGCAGCAGTAAATGTGTTCTTGGTGTCTGTGATTTAAATCACCATCAGATGAGGAGCTATAGGAGAATTCCTCCTGCTGCTCTCCTCCCACAGTTGTGAGTAATGGATGTGGATTCTGTGGACCATCAACCTGCAGGAAGAGGACAAGGTTCCTCTGATTTATGGGTTTGGGCAGAACGTTGCTGTTGGAGGAGTGCATTGTTTTTGAGCAGCCAGGCTTTTTACGGAGCTGACGAGCCAAAGCCCTGTTGTGCCTCACTTCTCGCTGCAGACTGAGTAACCCGCAGGCAGTGGACGAATTTCTCTGATGAGCTTGACTTTTACAAGCTCATTCAGAGAGGTGCAAATTTGGGGACATTCTTTTGAAGTGGGGTTTTGTGGAAGTGTTCTAAACAACTAATATCTTACCTGTTGTAGATAACTCTTGAGCGTTTGAAGAAATGCCAAGTTATGATCTAAGTGGATTGCTCCTTCTTGAAATAACTCCAATGTCAAAATGTCACTGTGATTAATGCAAACATTATTCCTTTTATCTTTATACCTTTGTTTATTTTAAATGTGCACAATTGTTACAGCTGGAAGCTCATAGAAAAGCCCTAAGTTGCACCAGAAATGCTACAGCTGTTGCTGCAGCTACCTTTTTTTTTTTTTTTGTTCAACCTTTATTTATATAGGTTAGTCTCACTGAGTCACGACTCATTCACAAGAGACCTGTTTTAACCAAAGAACACAGATGACGTACAGACAACATTAAGCAGCTGTAAAATGCATATAAAATGTTAAAACCGGGAACATGTGCATTGATTTTGAACTTAACAATTGTTTAAAATCACTTAGATAGATCAGTGTTGACAACTTCAGATCTTTTTGCAAGCTGTTCCAGGAGCAGAGTAAGAAAAGGCCTTGTTGCCAAGTTCAGTCTGCACTAGTGGGGCACTGCAGGTAATGATGTTTTGAGAGCGCACGCTGTAGCTGCACTGACGAAGTGACATGTAGGTGGAGATGTATGAAAGCAACAGGCCGAGTGATTTAAGGATGAAAATATACCAGTGAGAGAGTCTGTGTGAAGTTAGTGATGACCAGTTAACCAGTGAATACAGAGCGCAGTGATGGGTACAGTAGTTACAGCCAGTTA
>JAVCKU010000013.1:10130424-10142144 GCA_032273985.1 Hypsolebias coamazonicus
AATGAAAATAAAGTAGTGTATTGGCTTTTTTTTTTGCAACCGCTCAAATTTTTTAAAAAAAAAAAAAAAAAACAAAAAAAAAAAACACTACACTACATTGTGCTTATTATTAGGTCATGAGGTTAGAAGGTAAGCCTGCACTTAAACAAATTTAAAGATAAACCCTGTCCTTGAATTGCATCATTGCCAACAGAAGCTGAGCAAGCAAAGACTCACTGGAGTGATGTATCCAAGAACAGGTCCTTGAAATGTCTTCTGGATGTGAGCACTGTACCTCTTCTCCTCCTTCACGACGTCTTTCCATTGCAGGTCTGAGACAACAAGCCCTCTCTCCAACACAGACAGCTCAGCTGGAGATGTCTACACAGCAAGGTGCAGGTTAAGTGCAGTCACCACGCCACGCATGGACAGGTCGCACCAGCTGTCACTCACCTCAGCTTCAGCTTTATGAGACTTCTTCGCGTCTGTTTTGGACAGAGTGGCGCTGACCAGCCACCAGGACGAGACCACATGCAGCAGTAACAACGCAGCTTTCATTTCCAGTAAGTCTGCGGAAACGAACAAATGAACAATAAAATGTGTGACTGCTGGTTTCCTGCGGAGGCTGTGTGTTTCCTTCCTTCCTGACTGAGATGCGGCAGATTAAACACCATCATATCCCGAACTGAATTCACACGGCGGCGCAGTGGCAGTCAGTCCACTTTAAAGTCATACAGCAAAGATATGTAACAATAAAAAATAAACGCAGCTTTCACTGACAGTGGTCGTGTTAGAAAACTTAGCCCAGCGTCGGGATTGGAGGAGCGTCAAGGAAATCTACGTCACTTCCGTGTTTGGATTGTTTTCAAAATAAAAGTTGAAACGTTTGTGCAAAAAGCGTCCTCCCGGCCGCTAGGTGGCAGTATGGCTGCCTGACAGAAAGAAGGCCGTAAACAAGGAAGACGGTAGGACTCAGCACAAGGAGCAACAGAACGAATTTGACTGATTAAATATGATTTATTATTTATATATGTTCATGTTTTGGTGACTCAACAGCAGGTGAGTGCCTTTATCAGCTTCTGTCTTGTTCAAATAGCTATCGTACAGTCAACCTTGACCTTCTCCATTTATTTGAGTGTGTCAAACACTATCATTCTGAGAGCTAATTATTTTTGCTTGTACAGTTAACGTATGCAAACTTGTCTTGTACTGTCATGGTCATAAACATTATACAGTATTTACAGACTGCGAAATGAATTTGAATTTACATTTCAAACATGTAGTTAAAACCGTTTTGCTTTGAAATGTTTTGTAGTTTAAGCATTTTAGGTACAGTATTTTCTTCAAATTTACTGTGGAACAGTAAATTAAAGTTGACATTTTAAAAGTTGTGTTTACTGTGGAACAGTAAATTAAAGTTGACATTTTAAAAAGTTGTGTTTAGTAAAAACTCATGAAAGTTAAGTGATAATTTTATCAATTGGTTTGTACATGGATGGTTGTGTAGGTTATTTATACCAGAGTAGCCTATTGTGTATTGTATTTTTACAAGAAATAAATAATTCATACAGATTTTTTTATTTAAGTGTACTGTATTTGATTCTGGACAAACATTCAATAAGAACAGTTTTATTTATTTAAAGTGTGCTCGTGGTTTTAATAGATGTTAAATACAAATTTAACCATGAGACCTGAACAACTCTGGAATTTAAAGGAAACAAATCTTGTTGAGAACAAACAAAAAACAGAGAAATGTTTTAACTAAATATGTTGGACGTTAAAGTCAAGGTGACCTGAAAGGATGATGTCAGCTGAGATTCATCCATAATTTAAACGCTCAAGTTTGAAAAGTTAAACTATGTCAAGGCTCTGTTTCTTCTACTCTGAGACCAAGTTTAAACTATCATATTTCAGAAATACACCTTGCTTTTTATCCGGAATATTATTGATTCATAAATTACACCAAGTCTGATCACTGAAATGCATCCTGTTTTGTTTGTTGCCTATTTAGCTTCCTATATAGTTCACTTGTTGTGTATGGATACTAAGAAGTCCTACAGTTTGTCATACTTTAAACTTTTTTATTTATTTATTTATAGAAATGGCGTTGGAAAAATTTGTTTCAAAAACTCTCGAGCTTCTACAAGAAGAACGGGAGGCTGAAATACAAGAAACCAGGTATGAACCCAGTTAGGAAAGGATTCAAAAGATTTATTCAGGCCCTGGAGATTAAAGAATAAATTATTTATTTTAGATGCATTGCAAGTTAACTCTTCTAGTCAAAATTGTCCTTTCAAAGGTCTACTAGGTAAACTTTTGGACTTTTATCTCTAATTTTCTTGTTTACATTTTATAGGCTTTTTTTTTTTTTTTTTTCAGATTTTAAATTCCTCCTTTGCTGCTAACATGTAAAGAGTCCAACACCATATTAAAGTTATAACACTATTTTACTTTGTTGTCTAGTCATATTTAATGTTTATTTTGTTTACTGTACTCTTTTCTGCCAGTATGTGTTTTTTTTATCTCATGGTACAGATTACTGGAACATGCACAGAATAATAATTTATTTTACTGTGACATTGTTTCTGGTACACATATGACACTAACTTAAACTTTGAATTTCCACTAACCAAATATTTTAAAAAGCTACACAAATATCAAAATTGTAACTGAAAATAGGAAAAGGGTTGAGGTAAATGTTAACATTTTACAATAAACTCCTGATCGAACGCTGACCGTAGACAGGGGCACTGACTGAGTAGTTGCTGAAAGAGAATATTTGCATAAAAGTAAAATAAATAAGAATTGGTGACATAAATAAAATCTTACAGAAACTGAATACAGTACGTACATATTTGCATGCACATATTTTTCCACTGGCTGTAAAATACTGTAAAACATTCATTGCTGCATTTAAATGTACCTATTCATATTTAACATTTAAAGGCTGCCGTAGCTCGGTGGTCAGTGCCGTGGTCTTGTAATCCTGAGGTTGATGGTTTGAGCCCAGGTTGCGTTGGGAAGGGCATCTGACGTAAAACAAATCGCCAAATCTGTCATGTGAGTTTGATCGCTGGTGGTGACCCCTGAAGAAAGGATCAGCTGGAACAAACTTACTTACACTTAACGTTTAAAATAATCATTAAAGCAAACATGAAATTATATTTTAGAACCTTAGTATACAACCTTATACAGAAAACAGGTGTTCAATGTAAACTACTGTATTTTCTCCATATTATGCTAAGAAAGTTGTTCCTTTTATCAATAGCTGGGTCTATAAAATGCCTGTCAACGTTTGTCCTCAGGATATGGCAGGAAAACGTTTCCTTGAAGGACCTTCAAAATAAAGGTGTTTGCCTTTTGAAGCTGGAGATAGGAAGTCAGTCCACAGGCCTGTACGGTCGCACCGTTGTCGTCTTAGAACCGAGGAAGCATCTTGGTTTTTCATCTCTTCCAAGCAACAGCTTTGGTCCAGGTGAGGTGGAAGACTAAATATCTGTTACTAGGTCTTTTGCTTCGTATTTTGCAGACAGTGAGATGAGCGTTTTTGTTCCAGGTGATATCGTTGGCTTGTATGACTCCTCCGGATGCTCTGCGGCCTCACAGATATGCACGGGTATAGTAACGAGGGTCAGCCAGGCATCTGTAAGCGTGGCCTTTGACGATTTGAAGGATGGCATCGGTTTTGACAGAGATGCTTTTTACAACTTGTTGAAGTTAGCCAATGATGTCACTTACAAACGAATGAAACGGTGAGTAACATCTATAACATAAAACATTTACGATGAGTGTATAATTTGTGATTTAATCATCCAATTTTCTTATTGTGTTTTGTGCTTGCAGTGCTTTAAATTCATTAAATGGATACAGCAACGGACCGGCGGGCAGTTTGATAAATGTTCTCTTTGGGGACGCACAGCCTTCTTCTCACTCGCAGCAGAGTAAAGCTTCACAAAATGCATCTCTGAAGAGTCCAACATCTTGATGCTTCATTTAATTTAGTGTGTTTTTGTTTTGTTTCATCAGATGAGGTTGAACTCTTTAACTCAGACTTGGATGATTCTCAAAGAGAAGCGGTGACCTTTGCTCTGTCACAGAGAGAAGTGGCTGTGATTCATGGACCTCCAGGCACTGGTAAAACCACTACTGTGGTTGAGATCATCCTGCAAGCAGTAAAACAAGGCCAAAAGGTGCAAACAATTTATTTTAGAATAGAAGGGTTAAAAAAAAGTACGTGCACATGCCTCAGACAGGATCATTTTGATATCTGGGATTTTGTGCCTGTGCAGGTCCTCTGCTGTGCTCCATCAAATGTTGCAGTGGATAATTTAGTGGAAAGATTAGCCCGCTGCAAGGCGAAAGTCCTGAGACTGGGTCACCCTGCCCGACTCCTGGAGTCCATCCAGAAACACTCACTAGACGCCGTGCTCGCTCAGAGTGACAATGCAAACATCATCGCTGACATCCGTAAAGATATCGACAAAGCTTTTGTGAGGATCGTAGTTTGAGCTCCAGAAAACTCCTTTCATTGTTATCTCATGTAGTTTGTGAATTTTCTTCCAGCTGGGGATGAAGAAGATGCCAGACAAAGGAGAGAGAGTAAACTTTAAACGTGAAATAGGGGAGCTGAGAAAAGAGCTAAGAAACCGGGAGGCGACAGCCATGACCCAGATCCTGAAGAGCGCTGACGTTGTGCTGTCGACCAACACCGGTCAGTGGAATCAAGACCATGTCATTTAATTGTAGCAGTGAAGACGACAGCGAGCACGTGTTTGTGTCTGCAGGAGCCTGTGATGACGGTCCCCTGAAGCTCCTGTCGGCGGAGCATTTCGATTGGGTGGTGATTGATGAGTGCGCTCAGGCCCTGGAGAGCAGCTGCTGGATCGCCCTGCTCAGAGCACGCAAATGCATCCTGGCTGGAGACCACAAGCAATTACCACCAACCATCAAGTCACAAACGTAACAATCTGGCCTGTTTTAATTCATAGTCAAGCATTTCGTCTGTGTGCACCTCAACAGTGACGTGCATTTTGTTTTCAATATCATAATGCAACTTGAGATCTTTTTTCTCCCCTGGCACTATTTGATAAGGAAAAAAATCAGTTTTTAAAGCATCATATTGTTATTTTTGTACAGTGGTTCAAATGCTTTATCTTATGTGTGCTCTGTTACAGGGCTGCATCAAAAGGCTTATCTCTGAGCCTCATGGAACGACTGATCCAGATGTACGGAGACTCGGTGGTCCGTATGCTAACAGTTCAGTACCGCATGAACAGTGCCATCATGGAGTGGGCCTCCAGAAACATGTACAGTGGAAGACTAACCGCTCACAGCTCAGTGGAGAGGCATTTGTTGAAGTGAGCGTCCATAAAGTCAAAGAAAATATCTCATGTTGGGGTTTTTGTACAGTCTCACTTTAAGAATGAAATGTTTAAGGAGATTTTGGTCCAACAGGGATCTACCTGGTGTCACTTGTGTTGAAGAAACCTCCACTCCACTCCTTCTGATTGACACAGCAGGGTGTGGTCTGACTGAAATGGAAGTCACAGAGGAGCAGTCCAAAGGAAACCAAGGTTTAAACACGTTTAATTAAAACTAAAGCTCAATGATTTTATTCTGTTTGCTGTTGTGCGACCTAATGTTGTGCTAACTGTCATAGGTGAGGTGGACATTGTTGAGCTTCACATAAAGGCCTTGACTGAAGCTGGAGTTAAAGCTAAAGATATCGCTGTTATCGCACCATATAATCTACAAGTAAGACGCTGATTAATTTCATGTAAATGTGTTTTTTGTATTAATGTTTTACCTTTCCCCCTAAAAAATACCCAATGAAAAATGTTAGTTTTAGAAATAATTAATCTATAATTTTTTTGTCTAGCTTCTAAGCAAAGTTGTTTTTTAAGCAACCAGACAAATTTAGATAATAGAGAATAGTTAAAAATTAAAATATAATCTACGACTACAACTTGATTAATTTGTGTGGCTCGTTGCAAAATGAGTGTTTTTAAAAAAAAGTTAACAATCCATAAAGCTGCATCTTTAAAATTTTACTCAAAGTTAATTCATCACATTGAAAACATTAACACTCCTACTAACAGTAGGAGTGTTAATGTTTAATGTTAATGTTACTAACAGTAACACTCCTAATAAATAAAGTAAAAACCGAAAATAACCAGTTAAATAAATGATAAAGATGAATAAAAACAGATGGAATGTCTTAATCATTAGAAAGAGCAATACAGTAGTCCCTCGCTACGTTCCAGTTCGTTTATCGCAGACTCGCTCTATCACGGTTTTTCAAAATAAGATTGGACATGACACACAATTAGCTGATTGATGGATGAGCCCCACGACCGGCATGGCTTTTTATTTAAAATAAATTATTTTAGAATATTTAGCACCTGTGTGCAACCCACAGCTTGCAGGAGAAGCTTCCTCTTGCAGTGTATCTCCGCTCTACAGCGTAGAAGTGGGCGTGGCCAAGAGCGCTGACAGGTGTCAGAGAGCTGAAATCATGACATTCTGTGCGCTTATAGTGTGTTTAGGGTTTAGAAACATTGTTTAGAATATTGCAAAAGTGTAGGAAGGGTTTAAAACGCGTTTAAAAATATATATAATATACTGTATAAAAATATTACAAGAAACTACTACTTATTACTTGTTCTACTATTCCTGCTTTGTGGTTTTTCATGTATCGTGGGGCTTCAGGGTATGGATCCCCCGTGATAAACGAGGGACTACTGTAATTATAAATAAAAGAAACATAACAGCCTGTAAATATGTATTATAAACTAATCATAATTGATTTCAGACATTTCTGCATATTAATTTAAATAAAGTAATCTGGATATTTTCTGTAACTAAAACAGCTTCAGAACTCACAAGTTGCTCTCAGGATTTTTCATATATATTTTTTTATTTTGTTTAACCTGCAGTTTTGTGCTCAAAGTGCTAAAACCTGATGGAAATTTTTACATTTAGTGGTAAACAAATGAGCGTTTAAAACTAAGGTGCTGTGTGTTTAAACATCTGAGTTGAAATTTTCCATCATGCAAATCTAAAATTTTTAGGAAAAAAATTGCAAGCTTGTAGTTTCTTTTTTTTTTTTTTTTTTTTTTTTTTTTTTATTGTGAAAAAAAAAAAAAATCCACATAATGTTGGATAATTATCTGAGCTCTTGATTGTGTGTTTTATCAATATAAAGGTGGATCTTCTGCGTCAGAAACTTTCTTCTCGGCACCCGGAGCTGGAGATAAAGTCAGTGGATGGATTTCAGGGCAGAGAGAAAGAAGCTGTCGTGCTGTCGTTAGTTCGGTCCAACAGAAAAGGTCAAATCAAAAACGTACGGTTTTATTCATTGTTCACAATTTCATTTATTAACACTTCTTCTTTTTTATATTAGGTGAAGTTGGATTTCTTGCGGAGGACAGGAGGATAAATGTTGCCGTTACTCGTGCACGACGCCACATTGCTGTAGTCTGCGACACGCAAACTGTTCAAAATCACGCTTTCCTCAAATCCCTCGTCAGTCACATGACTGAGTTTGGTGAAGTCAGAACTGCGTTTGAATACCTTCAAGATGTCGTGCCACAGAATTACAGTCGAGAGCAGAAAGGCATGAAAAAGACCACGCCCTCCACCACGAAACAGAAGGTCAAAGATCAGCCTGCAAGTAAACCAAAACAGAAACAAACTACTGTGGAAAGTGCTGCTGCTTTACAGAGTCGCACTAAACCCTGCGCACCATCAGCACTGAGAGAAGAGCAGCAGAACGGTAGCAGATACGCTGAAATCAGAGAGCAGGTGGAGAACTTTATAAAGGACCTGAATCGGAATGAGTTACAGTTTCCACCATCGTTCAACTCCCATGACCGGCTGCTGGTCCATCAGATCTCTGAGGAGCTGGGTCTTGTTCATGAGAGCCGAGGAGAGGGCAGCGACAGGTGGATCACCGTCTCCAGGCCTGTGAAGTCAAAGCCAGCTGAGGAGCCAACACGAGAAGGAATCAAAGAGGAAGAAGCTGTTTCTAGCCTGCAGAGTGAACCGTTGTGTCGACCGCCATTAGACCTTAAAAGCTTACACTTGGAGAGAATGAGGAGAGAGCAGCAGAGAAGGGAAGAGGCCGCTCAACAGAAAAGGCAACAAAAAGATGTTCCTCCAGCTCAGAACCAGCTGACGAAGAAGGTTAAAGGTTTGTAGCAACAATAAAAATGATCAAAAAATGGTTTTCTTACACGTCTGCTAACAGTTGAAGTCGTTACCGTTTTCCTCACAGGAAAGAAGACAAAAGCCGGTGCCTGTGACATCGCCGCTGCCGCTGCTCCAGAGGACGACTTCGATTCCCTGATCAGCGCCGTCATGAAGGCTGACAGCGTTTGTAGTTTTGTCAAGTGTAAAGCGTCGGTGTTGACGCTCGGACAGCTTTGCATGTTCTGCAACCGGCAGTACTGTCTCAGTCATCATATACCAGAGGTAAGAGGCAACCAGAGTTTGGTAGATTTTATTGTTGTTCATTTTGTGTGTGAGGTTTATCAGCAGTTTTACAACATTTGCTTACAACTGTGTAACTTTTACTGTTCCCTTTTTTTTTTTTTTTCATTTTTTATAAACATTTCTTAGGTTCATGGTTGTGGAGATAAGGCCAAGTCCCATGCTCGGATTAGAATAAGCAAAGAAGGAGTTCTTTATGCTGGGAGTGGAAAGAAAGACAAATCCTTGGACCCCAGTAAGAAAGCATATTTGCAAAGAAAGCTGGACTCTAAGCTGAAAGACATGGCAACTCAACGGAAACCAAAGAACAAGGACAGTTAACGTCGCCAAAGAAACTAGAAGTGAACCGTTTGCTTTAAACTGTTAGTCTTGTTCCTGTGTGTTCCAGAGTGCACAGTCATGAGTAATGTTTTATTCTTTATTCACTTTTAATGTCAGTGGGCAGATTTTAAGTGGGCTGGCGTTTTTCCAGTTGTCGCACAGTCCAACAGAAATGTAGGGGAAGATCATCTCTGAGAATTTCTCCTTGAACGTGTGGATCACAGAGGAATCCGCATCGTTGATGAAGACTACTTTTCCCTTGTCGCAGTCCAGCTCGACGGTGATCTTCTCGAGGTTCTTCCTCACACTGACCCTGGCTCGAGGCGAAGTCTGAGCCCAGACCGAGTCTTTGCTGCAGTAGCCGATCACCCAGAAACCGTCGGTGGGGCTGTAGAAAACCGTGCTCTTTCTTTTGATGGAATCCCGGGCCACTCCGATGTACCAGTCTTTACCCTGGCCCACGTCTACCGTCCAGCTGTGCTTTCCAGATGTAAAGCCATTGGCTCCCAGCACACACATCCGGCTGGTGCAGCGTTCGGGGTTATCGGGTAGACACAGCTTGTTGCTGTACTGCACGCCGGTCAATCCTTGGAGCAGCTTCAGGTTCGCATGAGCCGTGTTCGGATCCAGAATGACCGGAGCTGCAAAACAAGTTCAGCGAATTAGTGATAAATCACAATAAACTTTGTTGATAACATTGTTTGTTTTGTTTGTCCACTCACTGTATTTGACAATGTTCATCATCTTATGCCAGACTTCATAGTCCAGTAGTCCCAGATGGTTTGAAGAATTGAGCAGAATGTTTCTGACACACTCTGGCTCTGGAATGCTGGATTTGGCCCTGAAAACATGTTGAAATCATCACAACAGTGGCTTCTGGAAACTATAGTGCTGACTATAGCAAATGTTGGTTCATACATACTGGTACTTTTTCTTTGTCTCCTTGTAGGCCTGAATTTGAAAGAAGAAACACACTTCATCAGTGACCTTTTGCATGAGGAAAACCTCACATGCACTCAGAAGAAGAGTTATTGGAAATAAAAGTAACACCAGCAAACGCTTGTGTACAATTAAAAACTGAAGAAAAAAAAGAGAAAATTTTCAAAAGTTGAAACAGTCTTTTATCTGTTCCCTTTTCAAATGGGTCAAATCACAGAGTCATCCTTTCTTACTCTGTCCTCTCTCCAACTACTAACTACTACAGCTAAGCATCCCCCAGTTGTTCAACCTGTACTGTACCTCTGATGATCTCATTCCAAATATTATCCATTCTTGTCACTCCTAAAGAGAAACTCAACATCCTCATTTCAGCAACTTCCAGTTCTTTATCCTGTCTTTGTCAATGCCACTGTCTCCAGACCATACAACATTGCTTGGACCCCAAGTACTTGAAGTCCTGCACCTTTGTGACCTCCGCTCCTTGTAGTCTCACTGTTCCACCATGTCTCCCTCTCATTCACACACATGTACTCTGTCTTACTACGACTGACTTTAATTCCTCTTCTTTCAAGTGCACCTCTCCAAATTCTCTTCCACATGTTCCTTGTTCTCACCACAGATCACAATGTCATCTGCAAACATCGTAGTCCGTGGGGATTCCTGCCTGACCTGTCAGTCGGTCCATCACCAGAGCAAACAAGAAGGGGCTCAGAGCCGATGCTTCAAGGGTTAAACTTATGAACACAAACTACCCCCCTTTTTTTTAAACAGTGTGACTACAAAATGACGCAAGATCAAAGAGAATAAATCACTGATTTTGTGATGCTTCAAACCTATGGTCTAAAATGAATTCAAAGGTGCAGTGTGTCCCTTTTCATTCCCACCACCCTCAGCTATTGTTTTATTTGAACAGCACAGTTATAGAGAACAACTTTGTGTTTTTGTGTGTCATCGTTTTTCAGAACAAACATGCCCTAAAATACTATCCTTGGTATTCCATCCATTACCCACGTCGTCCATTTTGGGTCGTGGGGGTCGCACATAATTAAAATGAGAGCTGTTTGGATTTAACCACCTTGTATAAAAGGGGCATAAAGGGATATCATTATACATAAAATAATGATAATAATTAACAGTAGGGCTGTGATTTTATGAATATACTGTATGCAGTTGTGATACTGTTGAAAATTCCATCTATTATCTTTAATCCACTTCTTCTGTTTTGAGTTGCCCATGTCCATCTGCGCAAGCGGCGGGACACTCGGTATATATTATATTATAGTACTGTATTTACATTGCTCACACTGCTTTATCTATAATCCAAGCTTAATAGGAGCATATAATCCCAGCTTTGTTTTTGATGTTGTTTACTCCTCAGCTGACTATTTGCAGTAGGCTGTTTTGTTTGTTCTAATTTTTCTTTTCGTCCAACTTGGGAAGCCTCTAAATGTGATTTTTCAGACTTATCTTACAAGTATGTCAGAAACTGTTGATATATTTTCACTCATTTGTGACTCCATAAATGTCATTTCCCAAATTAATTTTTCAACCATGTAGCCCCATTTCATTATACTTCCACCTCTGTGTTTCACTGACAGAATGTGAAAGTCCAGATCAAACAATGTCTGACCAACATATAAATATGATTTTTTTTGTCATGATTTTTCTTGTGAACAAAAGCAAATGTTTTCTTAATGAACACCTTTTTATTCAGCTTATTTTCTGTCGAGTTCACGCTGTGTGCATTAGTGTTGCTGCAGCTGATTTACTCGTCTTGCTAGTTTGTGAACATATTTAACAAGCTGCTGTTTTTTTCCCAGACCAGTGTGTACTATTCCAGGGATCAGCCAGCCATTCTTCTTTTGCAAATTTGAAAAATACAGTACTTGTTTGCCAGGTGACATTTTAAATTTAATTTTAAAGGTCCACTGACATGATGTTTGAACTTTGCATAAAATGGCACAACATATATATCTTGTATCATTCAACTA
>JAVCKU010000013.1:10146301-10156753 GCA_032273985.1 Hypsolebias coamazonicus
TATATAGTGTGTGTGTGTGTGTGTGTGTGTGTGTGATATTTTATTATACTCTATTAATCTCTAATGGGGAAATTCATTCTCTGCCTTTTACCCCATCACACATGTGGAGCAGAGGGCTGGCTTCTTAGGCATACAAGGAGCAGCTGGAGGGTAAAAGGCCTGTGAGGGTGCTTCACCATTCCCACAAACTTTTTTTGTGCAGTCTGGGACTTCAACCAGACCCTGACCAGGACATATTGTGATATAGTATCCATTCAGCCGTACATCCTTAAACTTTCCTTTGTCTGGCCCATGATGTCTGATCAGCTCCAGATAATGTAATGAAACTTGATACACATTTGAATCATCACTAGATGGAATGTCACATGTACCTTTCATCACTCCAGCTTCAAGGTTAAGGTCACAAATAAATTCAAATACAGTACTGTATTATACAAGGTCTATGCTTGTCCAGATTATTGCTATAGATTGCTGTATTGTTATCAGTATGTCGAAGGGTATATAATGCGTCATATGCAGTATCCTTGTTTCAGATGTGGGTTGGCAGGCTCTTGGTCATGCCCTTCCTGGTCTGGCAGTTTCATTTGTGCACAATAACTCCTCAGCCCAGCTGCTGTCTAGGACTACCACTGAGTGCAGCTCTATGTTAGATTGTACAGTCACATGGGTGATCGTTGTGGCCAACTCTTGTGATTTTACCTCCACTTGTGGCTTCTTTGTGCAGAACCAACTCTGAATTCCTTGTAGAACAATGGACATACAGGTAGTCCTCGGGTTACGACGGTCTCAGTTTACAACGGTCTCGTCTTATGACGTTTCGTAGTTACAACGGCATCTCCCTTATTCAAGTTACGCCGGTTTTACATCTTTTTTACGTCGTTTTTAAGTCAGTATTACAACAGTTTTACGACATTAAACGTCGTAACGCGGCAGCGCAGTGGCGAAGGAATACGTACTGTACGGAGGAGGATGGCGTCGCAAGCATCCCGGTAGGCCATTAGCTCTTCATTAGCCCTTCATTATGGCTCCCAAAACGCAAGGGGGACTCTTCTGATGGCAGTGCATCTAAGAAAAGGAAGGCCATCACCATGGACTTACGTCGAAAGTCGGTTTACACGCTTGGTAAAACAGGTACGTCATATGTATTTACGTACGTTCCGACTTACGTCAAATTCGGTTACGACGCCGCATGAGAACGGATCTCCGTCGTAAGTCAAGGACTACCTGTACAACGGTAGCACCTCCAGCGCAGCCATGGGCACTTAATGCAGGAACATCATAATATTTCTGTCAGAATAACCATGAAATGTAACAAGAATATCTCATACGGCACATTATACGTCCGTCGACACCCTATTATGCAGCAATCTATAGAAATGGCCCGATTATCTCCAAGCTATATGACCTTGAGCAACATTATTTTCATAAATTATCACTCTGGAATGATGCAAAAAACATTTGCAGGCTGTTACTTTGGCACATATTTCCTTGAATAACTGGCTTGACAATAAAATGTAATAAATTATTAAAACTAGAAAACACAAGGCAACAAATATTCGTGACATTTCATTCAGTGATAACACTCGGTTGTGTCAAATTCAGTGAAATAAATGTGAAAGGTACAGAACTTCTGGTCTGAAAAAAAGAGTACGGTAATCTGACCCCGAGCTCAGAGGAGGGTTAATGAAAAGAGTTTGAGACTTTGTCTAGTGGCAGTGCATACATGTAGGAAGTTTTCTTAAATTATCTTGGCTCAGAAGATCAAAGAGAGCCAATACCTTGTTTGGTGACCTTGCTTTTTGACGTTGACCTTGTAGCATGAGTTGATGGTCTACAACTCATCATCTCGCGATGATGCATTTGTTTAACAAATTTCATTCAATTACCTGGAGCAGATCAGAAGTTATGGCCCGGACAAGCAAAAACCTAATTTGAAACTGTTGACCTTGATTTGTGACCTTGATTGATCTTGATTTGTGACTTTGACCTTAGAGCTGAGGTGAGGAAAAGATTATACAACATGCTGTCTCGTGTTGGTACAAATACGCATCAAGTTCGTAAGATTATCTTGAGGGCTCAGAAGTTTTGGTCCGGAAAAGCAAATATCTTGTTTGAACTTTGACCTTGCTTTGTGATCTTGACCTTGGAGCTGGGGTAATGAAAAGTGTTATGCGACAACCATCTAGTGATGGTGCATAGATGTGGCAAGTTATAGCTCAGATAAGAGAACTTTATGGACAGATAAGACTATACCATAATACGCTTGTCTTTTGACGGGCGTTTATAGAACAATACAAGTACAGTACTGTAAATTAAATATATAATTTGCATGAACTACTGTTAAATTCTAAGACTGAAGTAGTTTTAAAACAGCAGTAGTTCGCTTTGCTCTTGGCTTCGTTCAGACTAGTTTTTTTAACATCAGTTTATTTTTATGGAGCAGAACTCACCTTATTTCCCATCCCATCTGCAAGTTCCTGTGCTCGCTGCAAAGACTCCAGTGCCTGCAGAGCGATCATAGACGTACGGTATTTACCACGCTCATTTTCTCGTTTTAAGATATAAAGAAACAGGTTGGTTCTGTTGTATGGACCTTGTCAAATTCTTTCTGCAAAAGCCAACACTTTGCAACTCCCAGATAGACGTGCACTTGTCCGAGTCGGTTTCCAATCTCAGTCATTATACCCAGCGAAGACTCGTAACGAGGGAACGCTTTCTGAATGGATTTTTTTTTTTTAATGAAATGTTAAAAAAAAAACACAAAAATCAAAGAATAAAACAATGGCTTTTCGCTTATTTTCTAAACTTATGTGATGGGGTTTAACCTCAATAACTGGTTTGTAAAGAGATGTTGATGCAGCAGTGTCACCTTACATCAACGTCGTGCCTGCAGCGGTGGATATCTGCAAAGTTTAGTAAGCACAAAGCTTGCAGTGGTCGGTCACCGTGCTGCAGCGCAATCTTCATAGATTCCTGTTGGAGAACAAGAGGATGTTTGAGGAGCTTCTTCCCTTCAACACACCATACTCCACTCCAGCGTATCGCCTTGATACTAAATGTATGTTGACACAGATGCATTCAGTCATTTCACAGTTTTCACGAGTGTTTATTCAAAGAAAGAAGCAGTCGGCATGTGGGCTGTCACCTTTCGGCCTCCCCTTGTACTCCGGTATCTGGAATATGACAGGATGTGTAATCTGTTTGGCTAAATGTGTTTGGCAAATGTAATAAATCTGAAATGCATCCCGTTCTCTTGTTACTATACTTCTGCACTCCAAGGCAGTGACATCAAGCTATTTTTCACCCTTGGTACATAATTAGAACAGGGTTACGACTTAAGCCTCTCTTTTCATTAACACTTTAAACCAGCGCCTCGGAGCATATTTTTGTCAGGGTCTTAGGCCTTGTGCAAACACAACAACTGGCGCTTGCACCTGTCTGCAGCCCGACATTTACTGAATCTGCAGCACAAACTGTACATCGGTGAGGGAACCTAAACCGTGAGGTTCTTGACGTTACATAAATTTGTCTCTGAGCGTAACAAGGGCTTTAAAACAATACCTCGCAGCACTCCATGGCATCAGGAAGGCGCTCCAGTTTCCTGTAGGCCACAGACATGTGGTACTGGCTCATGGCTCGATACTTCAGGCTCCAGCTTTGGCCGTAGTCATTGACGAGCTCGGCAGCCTTGCAGGGGAAGAACAGGGCTTTCTCATAGTCCTGTTGGCAGACGTGAACAATTAACAGAACCCAACGTAAGCAGACATGCTAAACGACTGGAAGCTGTGTCATTTATGTATGATGTCTACGAGGGCAAAACTTATTCACCAGCTGGTTCGAAACTGGGAGGATTATTTGCCAATGTTTATTCAAATTACACATATTTAAATGCTGCTTCATCGTATTTACACTGAACGTGAGCCTCCCTGGGAAGCAAAGGGATTATATTAACAAATCTCCTATGTCAAGGGTACAACGTAAACCCCCTACCAGTCAGCCTTAGTTTAAGCACCATCACAGCCACTCAGCTGTACGCAATTATTATCATAATCTGTAAATAACTTTAAAAAAAAATCAAAGCTGATTTTACTTTATATCTTTTAGACATTTTAAGTAAGCTTAAAAAAAACACTGCAGAATCAGAGGAGGAAACAGAACACCTGTCTGTGAAGCAGTCAGATTATTTCATCAGTACCTTCAGCTGAACATAGATGTTTCCTAGACTGCAGCAGACTCTGCATTCCAGCATCTTGTCGTCGTTGTTGTGTGCGTAGCGCAGGGCCTTCTCGTAGCTCTCCAGCGCTTTCTGGAAGACGCTGAGGCCCAGGTAGGCGTTGCCCATGCTCAGGCACACCTGGCCATTGAGCTGCAGGCTCACGGTGGTCCCCTGCATGTTTAAGCAGGTCTTGCAGTAAGAGACAGTTTTCTGGAAGTCGCACAGCTTCTCGTTGCTGCGCGCCAAGTTCAGGTAGCCTTCGGTCAGGTAGTCTGGGTCCTCCATTTCTCTGGCTGTGTCGATCTGATCAAGGGCGTACTGAAAAGAAACGTGTTGAAAAGAACTATAGAAGCTGCAGGTAAGTCTCACGTTATCACACATCTGGTTATTCTTTTGAGTCTTCACTGAAACTGTGGTTGTGGGAATGGGGGGCTGTTATGTCAACAAGACACCTAACACTGATTCTAAGGTTGTACGGCTTTTTTTTTTTTTTTTTACTCTGCATGGCGTGGAAGCCACACATTAACCCAAGCTTCTCAAGATGGCTGTAAATGGAAGGCGGTGACCTTTGACCTCTTTAACTCATTCATTGTGGAAATGTTAAAATGCCACTACAGCAGAACTGCATCTGTCCCGAGCGGACATGTTGACATTTGAAACTGCGAGATGTTCTGTAACGCTCGGGTGTGTGGATTTACAACCACACACCAGTTGCATAACACCAGTATGACACAGTGCAAATGTTAGATTATCTGATATGAGCAGATCTTTAGCCAGTTTGCACAAAAACTTTGTTAAAAACACTCGTCTGCACGTACAGGTTTGAAGGCATGTGATCGCCTGTGCAGCGCTCTGTTGTTTCGGTGCCTTACCTTGAGCATGTCTTTGTATTTCCCCATTTCGGAGTGAGCTGTGATCAAGCACCCCAACACTCGAAACTTCCCTCCAGGATCCGACGTCTTTTCCAGCACCTTTGTCCACACATGCAGGGCTTTGTCAGTCTGATTAGACTGGTACAACTTCAGGCCCTTCTCTATCTGCTGCTTGGTTTGGTCCTGGCCCATCTCTGGTGCAAGGTGCCTCATAAAAATATTAATTTGTTTAGGCCATGAACCCCTAGTAAGGTAGGAAGAAAGTAGATCCTTCCCGTGCACAGTACAACTCCAAAGAAGATCCCCTGAAGATGATCCTCGGGGAGGTCGGTGCCAGGAGGCCTACCAGATCCGGCTCTATCAGCTCCGGCTGTGCTGAAATGGAGAGGAAACCAAATCCAAAGAAGACGACTGGTAACACGCACAAACCATCGTCACCAAAGGTTCTGAGGAGATCTGGAGAGCCAGGACAGTATCATTCCCCATTCAACCGTGTGATGATCCTGGTTCATCATCAAAAACTTCAAAGCAATTTTTTTTTCCCTCTTCGATTTCCGTTTGAAAAACACCAAAGAAACATGTATCCCAGCTGAGTACAAGATGTAGTGTCCCAGAATATCCACTCCCTCCACACCCCAGCCAAAGGAATTCTTAGCACCCCCGTGTCCAGCCCCCTCCACCTTCCTCCTCCTGCCTTTACAGCAGATGGCCATGTCACTCTAGACCATGTGTCCCTTCAGGAATTATGTCCTGCCCTCAGCAAACTGTCCCAAGGTCAATACAGCTCCTAGCAATCTACCTTCCCACTAAACATTCCAGACTGGCCGACACCAGGCTCCACGTTTCCACATCACAAACATCTGGAGCATCAAAAACATCCTCAAGCCAGTCTGACCAGTCTCGTGAGGCTGCAGAACGTCTCCTGGAGACTAAACAGATTTAATTCTTTCAAAAGCAAATTGCAAGTTCGACTGGGCTCGTTACGACTCCGAGTTCCTACTGGGAACCCTTACGCCTACACCCCCACACCTACCTGCCCCCTCCCAGCTCTCATCTCAGTGTCAGCAACTGATGCTTAGAATAGTTCAGAGTCGGACATGTTCCTGAGCTTGGGTTTCAGCCGCACATCAATGGCCTCTCTGTAGTAGCTTTCTCTCCTTCAACTCAAACTTTTCAAACGCTCAGAGCGGAAATGAGAACCTTGTGCACTTTTCACGTTGACATCTTAAAGTCTTTGTTGAAGGAACGCAGCATGTGAAGTTTTTAAACTGTCGATGAATGAAGCGTCAACACATAAAACAAAAAAGGTGATTTTTTTTTTTTTTTTTGTAGTGATGATGTGTTTGAGCATTTCTAATAACAGCTTAACACGGCCATGAACAGCACACTTAAAAATATAGTAACAATTAAGAAGTTTTAAAACACCTAACGTTATGTTTATAGACTTCAGATTTTATCTTTATTCAGTCAACTTCAGCATGACAATCACAATACAGTGAAGACGGGTGTTTGCATATTTAGTGAAGTGTTTACACTGAAGTGGTTCATGCACGTTGGTAAACATGCAGGAAACAACAGCTTAGTTCATCACTGGTCACAGCATCACCACAGATTTACTCCTCGGCTGAGAGGTCCACGACGGCACACCGGAATAGAAGCAAGTGGCAAGTGACGGACACAGGTGAATTATCTTTACCGGGCTGGAATGAGCGGGGCAGCTGAGTAAATATGTTTTTAACAGTCGTCAGAGGATGTCTGAAGAAAGAGGTGACGATACGTTATCCAAACGTCTTTTACCTGATCCAGTGTGGTGAGTGTAAAACCCAGAGGGCAGGTTAAGCCAAGACAAACTGCCAGTTTGTGAGGAGGATCTTTATACCTCTGATGACCGAAACCACAGACGTGGCCGGATTAAACTTTAATGTGTTAGCGTCACCTTTCTTACATTTGTCTCTGAAGACGTATATGCAGCCATTACAGCTGGCCACCTTCCACAATGATGGGATGCAGCTCCAGACCTCAGGGAAACGCAGGCGTGTGAAGCTCTCCAGCAGGGGGTTGTAGCACACCAGGGAGTCTCCTTCCCCAACGATGAAGATCACGTCCATGTGGACGGCAGCATGCATGCAGCCTGCAAACGGCAGCATGTAGGATTTGCTCTGGCACTTTTGGGAGGCTGTGTCGAAGCACTGAATATGACGAGACGGCTTTGTGAAAAAGTCCATGTCATTTTCCTCCCCTCCGAGCAGGTAGATGGTGCCTCCTAGGTTAACACCCGCAGCCCCGGACACAGCGGTGTCCAGCTGGCTTGTCTCTGTCCACACATTGTCCTTCACAGTGTAGTAGATGATGGCGTTGGAGAGCGTGTCCTGCAATGTCTTACCTCCTAGTGAGTAGATGGCATCCTGGGTGGGGACGGAGACCATGGTGTGATGGAGGCGGTCTCTGGGCAGTGGTGCACAGCGCTCCCAGTCCATAGTGTGCATGTTACACTTCCACATGCGGCGAGGAATGGAACCCCCCACCACATACAGGTCGCCGCTGTGTTTACAGGCGGCAGTGATCTGATGGCACAAACTGTTCTGTCCGCTCACACTGATTGCATCGTCCTCATCACAGTGCAGCGACACAGCAAGAGAGTGAGTCCTCGTCTCCTCTTTACCAATCAGGTAAATATGGACATTCTCACCAATTTCCTAAAAACAAAACGAAAACATCAATGACAAAAATACTTTTTTAAGTGCTACAGGATTTAAATAAGCTTCACGAAACATTAGGTCTGATACTTCAGCCTTTTGCATGAGGATTTTTTTTTTAAATTATTATTATAGCTCTCTGCAAAATACCTATGATTGACCCTTAAGGAGAACCTGCTTCTCTTGTATGAAACAATATTACCTTGAGGTTTTCTTGGAGGATGCAAGAAAACTCGTCCCGCTCGACCTTGTTGTGGTTAATCCACGACTCGATGGCCACCATCGGGTTCTGGGAAGTTGGAACGCCATCTAAACACAAACACAGGGCATCTTAATTTAAACTCATAAAAACTGTTTATCTTTCAACGGCTCCTTCTGCAGCGGTGGACACAGCCAGCAAACACACAAAAGATTTGGCAGTTGTTTTATGCTGGATGCCTTTCCAAATGCAACCTGGGATTGCAGAGACCAGAGTAATTGAACTCAAGTGTTTTCACGTAAAAAGAAAAGTGCAACAGTTTACCAATTATTTAATTTAACACCACACTCTGACTTCCTCCCACAGACCATAAACATGCATGTTAGACTAATTGATAACTGTCCCTAGGTGTAAGTGAGAGAGGGAATGGTTGTCTCATTTGTCTCTGTGTCACTGTGATGGATAAGAGACCTGTCCATTTTCAATCGACTTTCATTTATACAGGTTAGTCTCACTGAGCCATGAGGACTCATTTTCAAGATACACCCGTATTAAACAAAACCACAGTAGTGCCTCTTGTACAATGGTGGCTGGACATGGGCACCAGTGATACCCCCGTGACCCGAAAGGGAAGAAGTGGGTAAAGATAGTGAATTCATTTAACACCACAGTTTGCACCTTTGTTCAAATTAAAAGTAAAAAACTGACACCAAGTGCAGTTGTCTAGATTGGAGTACTTACAGCACTGTTCCGCACTGTAAGAAATAAAAAGTAATAAAAACATCTAAAACTGTTAAAAACTGTAAATGTGGACATCTGAATTAGCTCTAAAAAACTAGTTATATCAAAGGCAAAGTCAAAAAAGCATAATTTAGTATGCCATCAAGCTGCAATACCCTTGATGATGTCCAAGAGCAGACAGAGAGGCAGATTGAGATATTCTTCAGTTTGATGAAGTTGAGCGAGATGGATTTTTGCACACTGTTTGGCTGATGTGTACAGCTCTTGGTCACTGTGTCTGTCTGCAAGCCACATCACCTAGACAAAAATGAAAAACTTAGTTACATGAATATTACAAAGTTGCACAACCTTTTCATCACTGATGGTAAATATTTACTTGTAAGCAGTTCTTGACCTCCACTGTTCGTGAGAGGAAGCGGGAGCATTCCTCAAACAGAGCAGTCAGTTGGTACATGTCTGCCATTTCATACGTGTCTTGCAGCTCCTCCACCCTTAGTTTGATTGTACCATGATAGATGTAGTCAATCAGCAGCTGAAAGACAGTGGCACTAACGTCCTTTAACTCAATAGTGCGGTTGTGGGACTCCTTGAGGTTGGATGTGAACATGGAGCGGAAGAAACTGCTCTGCGCTGACAGCACCAGTCGATGAAGATGAAACTCTTTGTCGTCCACGATGATGGTGACATCAGCAAACAGGCCATCTTCCAGACACAGATCCATGATGCTTTTCACCACACGGCTTGAATGAGATCTATCAGTAAAGGTGTATCCCAAGAAGTAGTTCTCCTCTCCCACTGAGCCCCCAGCATCCAGGCCACCCTCCTCACTGGTCTCCATCTCTGCTGCTTGCTCTGTGGAAACCACCAAAACATGTTAAACCTGACTCAGATTTATTAAAAAGAAAAACGGATCAAACAAGTCTAAAGTAAACACAGCTGTCCTATGAGTTAGGCAATAAAATTTAGTTTTTATTTAAATTTTTAGTTGCATTTTGATAGCAGTGTCTCAGTTTTAAACACTTCATTTCTATTTCACTGTAAATATGCATTTCAAAATGTGCTATTATAATGAATATGACAGACAAACTAACAAGTAAATGAAAGTTCACGGGTTACTTGTTAAATGAATTATTTACAAGCAGAAACAGTAGTTCTTACTACATCTGTAGCTATTTCACTTAACTTTTCCGCTAAAAACTTACGAGAAAAATATTTAGTAGCAATGACGCGTTTTAAACTCGAAGTTTTTATATGCTGGGATATTAATTTAACACAACAGGACGCAAGAAAATCTCCTAATTAAAAATCACTGGAGCTAATGAGAGAGGCTATCATGTGTTATGCTAAAGCTAGCTGCTGTATTGTTATCTAGCGTTAGCTGCTTTTTGTTCCCGCTAGTGAAAAACAAGTTATACTCTTTCTGTGCTAAAGTTACACCAAGGCCATTAACACTTACAGGTGACAAACAAGTAGCTATGTTACTTTTAAGTCCACTTCTATTCAGAAACAGCTCAAGCGTTCACCGGAAGTAAACAATGTATTTTAGGTCTGCGGCGCTGCGCTAACAGCTAGCATCAACACTTACTGCCCTCCAGTGGACAAACGTGTTACTGCAACTTCTGAAGGCATCAAGAGGAGCTATCAACCTAACGTAATAATAATAATAATAATAATAATAATAATAATAATAATAATAATAATAATAATAATAATAATAATAATAATAAT
>JAVCKU010000013.1:10160554-10178782 GCA_032273985.1 Hypsolebias coamazonicus
TTTCACTGAACATCTTCCTGATGATGATCTCTGTGAGCAAACAGATCATCCCTGAGATAATTTACTGTAAACCTACAAACCTGTATACGTAGAGTAAATGATCAACTACTAGTCAAACAGAATACTGTACACGCTCCGAGTCTGTGAGTCAATAAAGTCTGGTTCTAACAGGGATTCTTTGTTGAAATGTTTCGTCTTATCCAAAAGACTTCTTCAGTCTGAGGAGCTGCAACAAACTCAAACAGCACCAGAGGACCAACCTGTTTGTTGTTGACATCCAGAACTAGCTGTTCACATGCAAATGGAGGACCATCAGCATAACGACTGATCGTTAGAGCCCTGATGGCCACTTGCTATTCACAGAGGGCTGAGTGATATTCACAATAACAGCATTGTAAGCGGGGGACAGCTGAATCAGGCTATCAGGACATTAACGACCAATTCTTATGCTGATGGTCCTCCTTTTGCATGTGAACAGCTAGTTCTGGATGTCAACAACAAACTGGTTGATCCTCATGAGAAGGTGCTGTTTGAGCTTGTTGCAGCTCAGAGAAGTCTTTTGGATAAAAGATGAAACATTTCAAGAAAGAATCCCTGACCTTAGATTTATCCACCTGGTTTATTGAGCAGCATCAGGATAAAGTCTGGCTCACGCTGCTATAAAACCTGTTTTATGTTTATGACCCTTTTTCTTTAATTGTTTTAATAAATTTTCCTTCCTGTTGGTTAATAAATTAACTCTACATTTCCTTCAATACGAGACACACGCATATTAGAAACAAACATCTGGAATATGTTTAAATATAGTTAAAAATAAAGGCCAAGCATTCCATGAAGGAATATGTATCACCCATCGACTGCAACTTATTTCTCAAATTAAGCTCTGAGAAATGACAGAGTTGTGGTCATCTCGGTCAAACACCACAGTTCTACACAATAGCAAAATATATGACATGCTCAGAGTGTGTTGTGAATGACTCTTGGTTATTAAGTTCAATTTTAGCTTAATATCAGTAGAACTGACAGAGTTACTGCAGTTTTCATGTCTTTTTTTTTTCAGCTCAGCTGGCTGTAGCGGCCATCTTGAATCGAGTTGAAATAAACCATTTGTAGAAAATTCACATCCATTAATTACTTCCTGAAAATTTAATTAAAATTCATCCAGTAGGTCACGAGATATTTTGCTAAAGAACAGACACAAACTCATAATGGGCAAAAAAGATTACGGTACTGCCCATCACAAGTTTTATTCTAAGCTACGTAGAAGGAATTGATTACTCATTAAGGTTAATTTAGCTCTTGCATCAGTAACGTCAGGATGTCTGAGGCAGGACTCAGTAAAAAAAAATAAAATAAAGTTTTTCTAAAACAGAATCCAACCTGAGTTGACAGCTTTCTCGTGAGGTAGTTCATGAAGGAAGCTTTTCTTGTCTTTGAGGTTCCTGAGGTCCCAGAGCTTCACTGTGTGGTCCACAGAGGCCGTCGCCAGCAACCAGTCGCATCGAGGGTTAAACTCTGCGTGCGTTACTTTGGCTTTGTGCAACTTCTCACTGAAAATCTTAAAAAACAAACAAACGGAGGACCATTATTTACGAAACTCTTTAAAATATATGCAGGTTTTCAAACTACATAAATTTAAACCTGTAAGTGTATATACTGAAAATATATTTTTAATTTTTTTCTGTGTACTTTATAAAAAATAATAATAAAGAAGTAATCACAATGAAAAATGTAAGTGCAGATGTGCTCATGTACTGCATTTGATATTTTAGTTACAACACAGAAACCACCCTGTTTTATCCGAAGTTACGTTTTCAATAAACTGGTCGATTGGTTCCATTGATAAGTCGAAATGGCCCATATCATCACACTGCCTCTGCTGTGGTTGACAGATGCAAAGCTTAACTTGCTGACTTGTTCATTCTGTGTTTGAATGTTGTTTTATTAATGCCCTTTAAGAGTTTTTTTTAAGCTCTAGAGAAAATAACTAAATCTTTTAAAAGAGCTACATGGACTGCACCAAACCTTCATGAGCAGATACAAAATGTAAACTGTTCCAACTCCAGACTTTTTTTATTTCCTTAAATATCTTCTGTCCAATATGAGCCTTTTAAAAAGAACAAATGGAGGCGCTGAGACAAAAACAGGTTGAATTAAAAACAAGTCCTCATTTTAAATGTTCTGTAATGTGTACAATTACAGAAACAGTGTCAATAATAGACTTGAAGGTATGACTGATTTAAAATCAGTCAAGTTGATAAGAAGCACCATTTCTTCCTCTTTCTTCTAAAATGATTACCTTTTGGCCATCCAAACCCAGAAGAACAAGTTGTCCCACACTGTCTCCGGTGACGAGCATCTGTCGACTCACAGACACGTCAACACAACAGAACCAAGAGCTGTGGAACAGAACAAAGAGCCAAGTCCATTTACTGAATACACATAGGGAACAATTAGCAAAACCTACCAAGGATAGTTGTTTAAAAACTTTACACACTATACTTTTAACACTTGACCTGCGTTGTAGAAAGACTCGTGATGAATCTTGAAAACCACATTACCGTATTTTCCGTATTATAAGTCACAGCTTTTTTCATAGTTTGGCAAGTCCTGAGACTACTTTTTTCTACTGTTCAGGATCCCAGATATGTTGTGTGTTGTTGTTATTTCAGATTAAATGTCTGTTCTTGCACTTTGTAAAATACATACACTTCTAAATAAATGCAACTTATACTCTGAAGCAACTTATATATTGTTTTTTCCTCTTCGTGAGGCATTTTTTTGACTGATGCAACCAATACTCTGGAGCAACTTATGGCACATTATTAATTCATTATCTACACTTAACAAAATGGCACTCATTTCTCTTCCTAATGTCTTCTTGCTTACATGAATAGTTCAGATATTTTTAAATGCAGTTCTTTGAAGAACCTCAGTTTGGAGAAAAGTCAACATCCACTTTGCTCATGAACCCACTCGGGTTAGTCGCTAGCTGAATCAGGCTGGAATTAAACTATTTTTTCCCCAAACTGAGGTCGTTCAAAAAGCTATCTGCAACAGGTAAGATATTAATTACAATTTTTCCACTGAACAACACTTCACTCAAAAGATCCAAACTATCCCTTTAACTCTAGTGCAGAGTCCTTGAGGATTATTCCACAAGCTTTAGTCGTTGCCCAGCTCTTCAGCATGTCTCAAAGTTCTGCAGAAGCCCGTCAATCACTCATTCATTCACATCAGGTGCGTCAACGCAGAGAAACATCCAAAACATGCAGGACAGGGGCCCTCGAGGACCAGGACCAGACACCACTGCTCTCGTGGTATTGAACCAAAGTTGCATCTTTGTTTAAATCTAAATCCTTTAAAACTGTTAGAAAATTGAGGGGGAAAAGTTCAAGAACGATAAGCAGTGATGTTTCGTCAAGCATCAGTCTTCTTTAGTTTCCTCACCAAACATTGTGGTGATTGTGGTCACAGTCTCCAGTTCTGGACAGCAGAGTGGGTGCGTGGCCCTCAAAGCTCTTCAGGGTGAGGGTGCCGTCTCCAGAAGCCAAATAGACTTTGGACAAATCTGTGGGACAGAACTTCATCCCTCCAATAGAGTCTCCTGCTCCGTTCTGTGCACAGAAATACAGATGCAAGCCAATGACGTGGGTGTTGCTCCGACTTCACGATGACACAGAAGTTCCAGTGTGTTAACACGTTACGAGCCGCCTGATGAGAAGCCTGATGCGAGACTGAAAACCTTACAGAGAAAGAGGGCTCTCAAGTCTTACTTCAGCGTGTCTGTGCTGGTAAACACTGTTAGGGTGGTCCCACTGAAATCTCTCAGAGCTGTTGTACCTCCCATAGACGAGGTGTACAGCTGAGTGGGATTTAACTGGTTCAACTTCATGTCTGTGAGTCGCCAGCCCTCATCTGAGCAGCGAATCAACAACAGGGTGTTGACAAACGCATCAAAGATTCACCCTCAGAATCTATTTAGTCTTAACCTTAAAAAGAGAGGCGGAGTTCAAAACTAGCGATTTACTAACCACCTTGTGTTGTCATACAAGCGCCAGGCAAAACAAATCTGATGCAGAAACTCACCCCTTGGTAAAAGGTTTTATTTGTGGGGTTGGTAAAGTCCAACAGGAAAATGTCTCCACCTTTGGAGGCTGCAGCCAGAGTGGTGGGGTGGGTGGGGTGCCACTCCAAGCAGGTGATTCTGCGGTCAAATGGGCTGCTGGAGCCGTGGAAATGATAGGAGGACAGAGAACGAATGAAGGGCTCCTGAAGACACTGCAAGATAGAAACATTTTCACTTCCACAAAAGATTATTTCTGTGTGCTCCATTGAGTCAAACAGAGCTACAACGATCCTCTTCATACCTAAACATGTGCTCCACTGTTCCTAAATCTAAAATCTGTGCCCAAGTTGTCTGGAACATTTTAATTGAACGTCAAGCCACTCAGTTTCTGCTCTTTCATTCATTAATGCCCATTACAAACAGGTGAAAGCAGACCATGATGTTTCGCCTGTTGTGTGTAGATGATGTCCTGAATGTTAGGAATGGATGCAGCTCTACTACACTCCCTCCACTGGGCTAATCAGATCACAATTTAGTTTTGCACCCCTATTATATTAGATAATACTAGACAAATTAATAAGACCCAATATTGCATATTTGTGTGTGGTAAAAGTATGTGAACATTTGCTTTCAGTATCTGGTGTGTCCCCGCCTGTGTAGAAATGGCTGCAACTAAACTGCTCACTGACTTGGAGTCCATTCCTACAAACAGCTTCATTTCTGGATGTTGGTGGTTTCCTCACATTAACTGCTGCTTCAGGTCCTTCCACAACATCTGGATTGGATTAAGGTCAGGACTTTTACTTAGTCATTCCAAAACATGAACTTTATTCTTCTTAAACCATTCGTTGGTAGAACCACTTGTGTGTTTAGAGTCAATTTGCTGCATGACCCATCTTCTCTTGAGATTCAGTTCATGGACAGATGTCCTGACATTTTCCTTTAGAATTCTCTGATATATTTCAGAATTCATTGTTCCATCAATGATTTCAAGCCGTCCTGACTCGGATGCATCAAAACAGCCCCAAGCCATGATGCTGCCACCACCGTGTTTCACTCATGGGGTAAGGTTTTCATGTGTTTTCCTTTCTTCAAACATAATACTTTTCATTTAAACCAAAAAGTTCTAGTTTGGTCTCATCCGTCCACAAAACATTCTTCCAGCAGTCTTCTGGCTTGTCTGCGTGATCTTTAACAAACTGCAGACAAGAAACAATGTTCTTTTTGGAGAGCAGTGTCTTCTTACAACAGTGCCATGCACACCATTGTTGTTCAAAGTTCTCCTGATGGTGGACTCATGAACATTAAAATCAAAGTGACAGAGACCATCAGTTGTTAGAAGCTACACTGGGGTCCTTTGTGACCTCGCAGACTTTTCCACACCTTGCTCTTGGAGTGATCTTTGTTGGTCCACCACTCCTGGAGAGGGGAACAATGGTCTTGATGTTCCTCCAGTTGTACACAATCTGTCTGACTCTGAATTGGTGGAGCCCAAACTCTTTACAGATGGTTCTGTGACCTTTTCCAGCCTGATGAGCATCAGCTTCTCTTTTTCTGAGCTCCTCAGAAATCTCTCTTCCTGCCATGACACACTTCCACAAACTTCTTCTGAAAAGCAGACTTTGATGGATCCCTGCTCTGCACACTCAAGTAGGTTTTATTGTCATTCACATCACATGTGGCACATGGGGTGGAACGAAATTGTGTACACAGGGTCCCAGTTACATCCAACAATAGCAAAAATATAAATTGTAAAACGAAATGGTAAACAAGGATCTAAGATATCAACTAAGAAATACGTTAATAGTGCAAAACAACGGCGTAACAACAGCAGCACGAACATGAGTCTGAGTAAAAGAGTACAAATGAATACAGCAGCATGAAATAATCAGCAGCATGAGATCAGCAGCATGAATAATCAGCAGCACGACCGCAATCAAAGCGGCATTACAGTGATATCATACATAATCTAGTGATGTTTTAGGTCATATTTATGCAGAAATAGAGAAACTTCTAAAAGGTTCACACACTCTCAACACCACTGTATTAGTGTGTGTGTGTTGACAAAAAGGAAGGACAAGTACTGAGCAAAGTTTAAATTACCGTACTCAAGTGAACGCAGAGAAAACAAGACCCTAATAATTGATCCGTCTGACACCAAATAACAGAGATGAGGTGTTAAAATGAGTTATTTCCATTTAATAATGTGGGAGGGAGGGAGGGTTTGTGCCAAGAGGAGAAAGATAGGAGAAACTAATTATCAGGAGGGGAAAGAATGTGTAAGAAAAGGAAGAGCGAGAGAACTGATGTTAAAAAAGAGGTCAACAGAAAGAGAATAAACTGCACTGATAATTTCACATAAGTGTTCTCTTCCTGTGAGAAGTCCTTTAACACTGACAGGTGGCTTCAGAACAGTCAGCTCCTCACATGAAAACGCGCCAAGGCAGCACGTCCAGTCACTTTTTGACTCCTAAATGAGACGAAAGCCAACGGCGTAACATCAGTCGTCGTCTTTAGCGATCAGAGGATCACTTCTCACAAGCAAAGTTTGTTCTTCGCTTCAAGTTGTCAGTCCACGTCTGTTTGACTCAGCCTCAGACATTTCCCTCCGTTACATCATATCAGGTCGTTCTTACCCTTAAGAGTCACGGACCGGGCATAACAATAGAGTCTGTTTTGATTTTGTCTCGGCCTAATCGCTGCCACTTTATGTAGGACACGTGTAATAATCCAGCTAATGAGCAGGAACACGCCAACACCAGAGCTTCGTTGTCCTCTTCAGTTTAAACAGCAATGCTTCTTTTTGTTCTCATAAACTTATTCTCTCAACTGCATCGACTCAGAAAAAAAAAATTAATGAAAAAGGTTTGTAAGACTGCATGTATCTCTTTCTGTAATAAGACTTCTAAAATCTAAATGTTATGTTTTAATTATTGTACAATTCCACTAAATATAAACATGAGCTAATGCTAACTACTCCCAACATATTATTATAAAATCATGGTACAATATATTAATACACAGGAGGTGTTCTTTATAATTATTAAGACGTGGCAGCTTTAAATTCCAGATTATGTGTTTAAAAAAAGACATGTTTAATAGACAAGCAATGTGACAGAACAAGAAATAAATCATATTTTTAGAGTTAAAATTACTTTAGGTACATTGATCCACTCATTTTTAGCCATGAAGACAGTATGAGATTAAAATTGTTGCTTTAGTTGTGCTTGATATAAGATAATTGTTTGAATTCATTTGAGAGAGTGGAAAATTACAGAAGAACTAAAAATAAATAAATAAAATACATGGAATATCAAGCTGGAGAAATGTGGATATCTTCCATGAAACTATGAACAACTTTCCATGAAAATTACTTTTTTTATTTTTTTATGTGAATTGCAGAAATGTAAATAAATTGTGTGTGTGTGGGGGGGGGGGGGGGATAACCGGGCAAATTCAACAAAATATACCATAGCCAAACAAAAATATAAATGTTTTGTTTTGACGTGGGCGGATAAAATGTTTATCTCAAAGTTTATGAACATAAATATAACAACCTGATTTGCATGGGATGACATCGTTGATGACATTTCTACACCAGAACCACAAAATCTTTAGAGAACTATGGCGTTTGAAACATTTTTGTTCTCTTTAATTCATTCATTCATTTATGCTGATCTGCTCTTGTTCTCAGTTCATGAATTTAATAAATGTTGTTCTTGTTATCAAACTAACGCATATCCCTTGAGCACAGTACTTTTAATAAGCTGCAAATTATGCAAAACACTGATTTTACACCTGTAAATTTTATGTTTTAAATATATCCATGCATGCATGTTGCAAATAGTAAACATTTCATCAAAAACGGTCAACTTGATTAGACTTGTGTTTTCTTTGAGACAATCCTGACACCTAGTGGAAAAATTAAGTAATTACAGCATTTAAAAATGTTTTATTTTGAGATGGATGGATGGATGGATGGATGGATGGATGGATGGATGGATGGATGGATGGATGGATGGATGGATGGATGGATGGATCATACTTTTAAAAACAGAAAAACAAAACAGAAAAAGGAAATAAAAAATATAGTGGAGCAAAATATAAACTTGGTTCCTGACACAGTTTTCCTCCTTGAGCTCCACTGAATGGAAGGAGTAGTCTAATATATTTCATTCAGTGCGGAATTAGTTCAGAACAGATAAAATTACAAGAAACTTTTTTTCTTGTCTGAAAAAGCCAGACAATGTCAATAAACTGACTGCAAAAGAAAATTCTGATTGGTACTTTTAGATTTGCAAATAAGAGCATTTAGTACAGATTTGAACTAAGCTCAAGTAATATAGTACAATACCAGTTTCCATAACAATAGTTATGGATTTTACCCATTTCAAACTAAAGTCAGCATTTTTTTATTTCTAATTTCTCAATGAGAATGAGGAGACTTTGTGTTAAAAGCATAGAACAAGTGATTAATATACAGATAAAAAGACAAAGCAGCACATTCATGAACTTGCTTGATCTGAAAGCTTAAATGTAGCTTTTTCAAATTTATTTTATGTCTTCTCTACTTAAAGATAGCTATTTATTTGTCCAGCTGATCTTGTAATATTGAACTATTTGCGTGTTAGGTTATGTGATAATCAAAATGTCTCACTTTCATTTAACCTCACTTGAGGTTTTGCCATTACGATGGTTTGGTCACACAAATTTGTGTCCTTTTCTGTCCTTCACCATAGTAAAAGTTTTCTTTAAAATGGGGTGCCAACTTTAAATCTAATTTTATGTCCTTAATAATAAAATGGTTTATTGATAGAAATTAGATTTTAAAAAAAATATGGTGTAGAGTCATTATAAGAAGTTGCTTTTTGCTGCTAATGCAAGATGCATTTTTTCCATCACACAATTAATTTCAAAACAAAGTGGTGGACACCAGCAAGGAGACCATGGAAAAGGCCTTTCGGTCCTTCTAGCCAACTTTTCATGACTCAGAAAAGGAAAGCGGACCCCATCCCAGGCTGTGCTTGGGTCACCAAAACACTTTCAGTCACCTCCAAGTTTTAAACTGGTCTAAACTGGAATGTCAGAGCAGCAAAATTACAAGGAGCATCATCACCAAAACAATAAAAATCACCATTATCACTCCATGTGTTGAAAAATATATTGTACAGTATATGTTTTGGTATAATCTTTGACAATATTAATACACATTGATATAATGTAATATTGTGAGATGTCATGCTTAGAGGGTTATGACTCCCAGATACAAAGACTTGGTGAAACGTTGTATAATTGACCGACATATTTTAGCCATAGCCATCTTGAATTGGATAAAAGATTTCAATAAAATCTTGCTAGTGGTTCATGAGATATTTTGTTAACAGGGTTCATGCCACTAGCTAAGGCGCCAACATTTTAAACAAACATCTTACCTGCATCTCTTTTGTGATCCAAACAAAGACCCTAATGACCCTCCACTGTGTGGGGAGTGAGTGTAATCTACACGTCAATGAAAAGCTTGGAACTTCACAGTTTATCATGAAAGTTATTTGGATTGGAAATTAGTATATCTTAAGCTATCAAAGAGAAGTTTTATTTTATTTTATTTATTTATTACTTTGGAAGTTGGTAGATACAAAGCACAGAAGTAAATATATGCTGTGTCAGCAAGATTTATCAGCTTGTCTCTTGAGAGCAGCGAAGCTGTTAACAGTTCAGTTATGTTGCTACACAAGCAGCTCGGTGGTTGAGACATTGTGCAGACTGTAGCTGAAATTCTGAAAAGTCAATATGAAATTAATTAGTTGGATGATTATTCAGTTAAGATTTCAGGAGAAAGCCAACACTGGTTTAAAATTAAACAACCACCGAAGTTATTTAGTTTCACAAATTATGCAAGACTCCATAAAGACAAACCCAAAACAGGCACCAATGAGCAAAATAAATATCCCAACATTTCTTTGCGTCTATCAACATCTATATCCTGACAGTGAATTTAACAAGATACTTTAGATGCATTTACCAAGGGATACTCACTCTTTTATTTTTTTTTTCGATATTGCATTAAAAGTAAATACATTTGGTTACAAATTCTGAGTGGAAAACTCTAAAAAATGTAAATCAGTTTATTAAACCTTGGACTAGATCGATGAAAGAAACAGTTCAGAAGAGGTTCTTCTGAAGTTCATTGATGAGGAAGGAGTACTGTACATTTCTATTTCAAAGTGGTTGGCAAAATCCTTGACAAACTCATCGCAAAAATTCATCTTCAACTCCTTAGGCTTGAATTTAACAGTGATTTCAACCTGGAGGGACTCACACAAAGAGACGGGAAAACAATTAGAGTGTTTTATTGATGAGAGTTCTTTGGCGCTCGGGCTCCGGCGGGGATGTGCATGTCGAACCGCTGTGAGCATGCGTGTCCGGCGTAGGGAGATGGATCATGGACATCCACCCCCGGGACCCGAACCTGGCGGTGGAGTCAGGGCAAAGGAGAGGAGACCTGAAGACCCCGAGACAACGGGAGGAGACGGGGAGGTGGTGGGATGCGGCGTGGCTGGCAAACAGGAAGAGCCCGGAACCGAGGGCCCTATATCCGGATCGACTGGCTGATGACTGATGCGCTGCAGCTGGGTGAGTCTGCCATGTTGAATTTTCGGCTAGCCTTCATTTCATAAAAGTTGTGTTTTTAGATTACTTTCACACAGAAAATTGTATTAATTCAACAATCATTGTTGTGATGGGAAAAGTTGCAATACACAAAATTAGATTCAATAGAAAGCAATGAAAAAAAATTATGTGTGACCTACTGAGTTTATTTTACTAATATTCTTTTTCTCTGTCCTTCATATTTTCTAATGGCCAACATCTTTGTTCATTTCTCCCACTTCACAAAGCAAAAACAAAGATTTTGGAAGAAAAAAATAATAATAAATAAATAAAATACTTTAAATTTTTTTGTTTTCTTCCATTTTGGCATAGACTGATGTTTTTGTTGTTTTCAGCTCTTCACTTTTGGAGGAGTTATAATTCTGATCGTCAGTCATTATTGGACAGTTTTGTTTAAATGGAGTGACTTTCTAAAATTCTTTCTAAAATTAAACACTTGAGACATTTGTTGTGCCACTGAAACAAATTAAAAGGAAATAAAAGAGTGATGAGTTTGTGGCATCAGTCTTTACAAAAAAAAAATCTTTTATGCCCAACACTTATGCACAAAGCAAACAAATCAGCAAACTTGTATAATAGTTGTTTGTAAGCCTAAAAACTGCAGCGGCCTTGCTTCTGAGCTCATTTCTTTGTGTCCAAGACCATTTCAGTTTCCACTAGTTTTATTTTTTAATTCAGTGAATAAACATTTGAAGGGGCCAATGCTGAACTGCCAAACCAACCCTTTCTTTTAACACATTTCACTGTAAAATTGAAAAGTACAGACAACTGGCCAAAGAAAAACTGATTTCCTCTGATGTTAATAGAACAAGGTTGTGCATGAAGTTCAGGAGGGCAGCTGGAAGTCATTACTTCCACTCTGAATGGTGGCATTTTTGACAATTTTCTTCTTCAGTCCATCAAAATAGTGTTTTGTGAGGGTAAGAGTTGTTTTTATTTTCAGGATGATTTTTAATCCTGTCCCAGAGCAAAGCACATTATATTTGATTAAAAAATAATTTAAAAACACTTGAAGCCAGTGACACAGCCGAATCTAAATCCAATTAAAAAATTCAAGGTAGAAATTGTAAGGCGGCACGGTAGTGCAGTTGGTAGAGCTGCTGCCTCTCAGCGAGAAGATCGTTAAATGGAGTCCCGGCCGGGGGCCTTTCTGGGTGCTGTTTGCATGTGCTCTCCGTGCACTTTCTCCGAGTACTCCAGTTTCCTCCCACAGACCAAAAACATGCATGCTGGTCTGATTGGTAACTAAATTGTCCCTAGGTTGTTTGTCTCAATGCGTCCCTGTGATGGACTTGGACAGGGGTCTGCAACCTGCGGCTCTGGAGCCACATGTGGCTCTTTGGTCCATCTACAGAGGCTATTTCAAGCTTTGACCAAAATTAACATAAAACTGAATTTTACTGGTTGTTAAACTAAAATAAAAAAGGTTGTTTTAAGTCTTCTTGTCTTTTTGTTGTCGTCACAAATATGTGAATAGTAGAATACAAAGAGTAAAACATACTTTGTTTTATCTCTTCAAAGTAGGATTCCTAATTTTTCTACAATAAAAAATAAAATTATAGATCTGCATAGTCCATTGTTTCAATTTGTTTTACAAAACTGTTAAAATCTATGTTTTTATTATTACTGAATACTATGTGGTCGGTCTAAGGCTTGTCTGTGCAATATTCATGCCGTTTCATCAGTGTCTTGATATGCCACACATGTGAGGTGGATGGATTATCTCAGCAAAGAAGACCTCACTAACTCAGATTTACACAAATATGTGGACAATATTTGAGATTAAAGGCCTGCTGTGTACTTAGAAAAAGTCTTAGATCTTTGAGTTAAATTCTTGAAAATGGGACCAAAAACAAGTGTTGCATTTATATTTTTGTTCAGTGTAATTAAACAAAGTGTGAACATTGAAAATCGTCTGTCTTCCTGACTGTTACTAAAATATATCATGAACCAGTGGATTATACTGAAACTCAATCACGACTCTTTAAATTTGGAGTAATCTCCATGATATTCAAATTAATGCTAGCTAACTGCATAACCATGTTGAAAACTTTTGCACACAAGGCAGCAATATGCATTCCTTCAAGGAAGGATATTTTTATTTATTAAATATTCATGTTTTTAAAAAATTGAGTTTTTATCAAAATGAGATGATCGGCAGTGGGATAGTCATAAATTAACTAGTTTGTGATCAAACCCTTTCCACTTTGTCCAAAAAAAAAAAAAAAAAAATTCTTGTAGTTTTTTTTTTTTTCCCCCTCTCTCGCTCTTGACAAAGACACACTCTTTCCCTCTCCTGCCTCCCCTCTGGCTTTTGCTCTTTGTTTTTGTGAACCTTTTCCAGAGCCCCTTTTTTTGCATACCTTCCAAATTGTAAACTATGGATTTGTTCAGCTCGTCTCTCAACACAACGGATCAAATTTTCTCACAAGACAGGGTGAAGGAGAGCCCTCTTCTCTGAAACATAATTAGATTTATGATCACTCTATTCTGCTTTTTGGAGTTGGTGGAAATCTGGATTGTCAACAAATTCAGAAACATCAACAGCTGTTTAAGCTGTCTGGAATGTGTGTGTCGGGCTTGGCAACACTCAGACTGTGTAAACTATCTGTGGGCCTGTATCAGAGTTGAGCAAGAATGTGGAACTTTGTGGCAGTGTTCACAGATGTTTGGAAGGAAGAGATTTTGGAGAAGTTGTAAGCCCAACTTTGGCGTAAGTGATCACAATTCGGTTGTTTGGAGTCGCCATGAGATGAACTGGCGAGACGGCAGACGCAGAAATTAACGAGCTCGGCCTGACCCAAAACAATGTTGAAATCTGAATCTGGCTCTGGCTTTGGAAGGCTGACCATCTCAATTTCTCCGTGGATTTGATGGAAACTAGACACTCGGATCCCCTCCTACAACACCCCGAGAACATCTGTGGACCCATGTCAGACTGGCTGAAACACTGTCGTCTCATGTTTTCTTCCATTTTTCTTGTCTAAGCTGAGAGGGAGCAGAAGCCCCGGTACACTTCCTTCTATCCTTTATACGGTTGTACGGAATGAAATTTCGCTGTACTTAACAGTACAAGGACAATAAAGTTGATCCTGATCTGATTTCAACTGAACATTCAAAGACTCCTCAGATGTCATCTTCTGCTTTTCTGATACAGAATAAGGCAGCATTTATGGTTGTGTGCCGTGACAGTTACTCTTAAATCTTCACTCTCATCCATTTTTCTCCTCAGTCGAGAGCTTTCACTTATTTATCACTTAAGATGCGGACATCTGTCAGTTTTTAACAAAAACATTCACTGCCACACAGACTGGTGGTGAACATGACAAAACTCCTACTCCTATTAATATAATAAAGGCTCAACATGACTTGAAATAATGCATATCACCTGCTGCCTTTCATGCCAGAGCTTCAGTCTAAGATAATTTTGTTTTGAAATTACAGAAAATAATGTGCTCAGAGTAGGTTTTAGGAATAACTCTCAACTACTACTGCCCCATATTTTAGCTCATTATCTGTAATACGGGCTGAGTTATATCCATTATCTCTCTGCCTTTAGGCAACAACCCCCACCACCAATTCATCTGTCAAATTCTTTCAATAAGTGTTTTATGTAAAAGAAAAGAGCATTTATTCTTCTACTGTGACTCAGTTATTCAGCACAATGAGCATATGACCCATTTTTATGAGAAACTTTGATTTTTTTTATGAATAAAGTGTTATTTTGTAGTTGCACTGCACACATGCACTGACAGTTTTGACAAAAAACAAGTTGTTTGCTTTACGTCAACACTTCTATTAAGTCCTCTTTGTTTGATGGTTCCGATCATTCAAGCAAATGATTTCAGGTTGTTCAAATATCACCTATAGCAAAGAGCAGCGTCACCTTCATTAGTAAAGCCTCTACAGAAATAAAACGGGCTGTGACTAATGAGGCTCTGGAGCTTTCCTGATATGACACATTTCAGTCAATTGCCCACTTAATAGCCTTGCTGTGACTGTGGTTGAACATTTTATAAAGTCGTCCTCCTTCAGTCTAGTTTCAAACGCTTTTCTTTTTAAAACATCCCCCGTGAAACTCTTGAGGTTGATGGTGTTCCTGCTCAGTCAAACTCCTCCAGTCCATGAGAGAAGGTGTTATCTGATCTTCTTCTTCTCTTTTTTGCTTTTGTTCATGGAGCTGTGAGGAACGCTCGCTGGGAGTGCGCTGGCGTGGCCGCTGGTCTTCAGATGGTCAAACAGCTTGTTCCTTGTGGGGAACTCGTTGTTACAGGTATTACAGCGGAGGCTCACATCCTTCTGGAGGTGGAGATGGAAATATGTCATTTAATCAGACAAGAATTAACTTTTTTCTTACAATGAAGGCCATGTTTTTAACAAAAGTATGATTTTCATGTAGGTCTACAAAAACAGATACTGCGTATCCTAAAGGTAGGTATTGATAAGTATGAATTATAACATAAAAAGGCCATTCTGAACTACATCAAATGCTTCCATTTCAAATTGTTTACTTGAACAGCTTCCTAAATACAATTCTGAAACACTTAATGTAAACAAAGTGCTCAGTTGAATTGGCTGAATACCAGGTGGAAGCTTCAGTCACAAGTAGGGATGCACAATATTATTGGCATGGTATTGGTATCGGACGATATTAGCGATAAAGTTAAATATCGGTCATTCCATCAATATAACTCATCAATATAAAGAAGTGTTTCATCATATTCAGTACCCTTTTAGGCATCTGCATTTGGTAGCAGGACAAAGTGACAAAGACCATGCCGAATAATGTAGTACAGTATTTTATTTCTACAGCTGAGAAAGCTATGTAGTCTCTCTAAGTAGGTCTAGGAAAAAAAAAATATTGGTATCGTTATCGGCCAAATAAGCTTTAACATATCGGTATATCGGATATCGGCCAAAAATCCAATACTGTATTGTGCATCCCTATCACAAGATTATCCTTCATTAGGCTGGCCACAGTGTGTGTTGGTAAACAAATATAGTAGAATCAGACAAGAATAGAACCGGAGAAGATCTTAAGGTGGGGAAATGAGTGAATCTGCTGATAAATACAAAAGGGGGAAAAAAAAGATCGAGTCATCTGTCATGCATTAATTTAAAAGCTCAGGGACAGTGGAGCGCCATAAAGACAGAGCCGGGAATCTGAACACGTTGTTTGAAGATGCAGAACTTCTGATAAAACAGCAACTTCAACATGTTTTCAGCTCCAGTTGTTTATAACTTGAACAAATTTGTCTCATTGTTTATATTTTCCAGAAACACTGGTGAAAGGCACCCCATTTAATTTAGATTGCTCTAAAAAAAACTTGTTTGTATAAAAAAAAAAGGTTTGTAGGCTCAATCATCCAGGTAGATAACAAAAAAAGTTGAATCATTTCATCTGGACCAGTTTCTCAGACCAGACTTCATCAGTCTGTGGCCTGCCAACCAGATCCGTCCCGTAAGCAGCCTTCATTGCTGAGTTTCAAGCCAAACTCCTGTTGGAATCTCAGAAGTAGACTTTTAACAAAGGCAAAGGGACCAGTCTGTCCAAAACAATCAACCATCATGAACAATAATCAAATGTTTTAGGCCAGATGGCCGACTTGCTACTCACAGAAAAAACATGAAGACACCAAGGCCAAAATGGTTGAGAAAAAGGTTTGTAGGCTTGTTTGTATCCTTTATTCAGCGAATCTGAGTATAAATATGTAACAAAAAAATATTTGCTATCTTTCCCAGGTATCGATCTTCTATCTAGACAGACGCATGTGGTAGGTGGGGGACGTTCACAAATTTAACTTTATTTCCTTTGTAATTTCGTTTACTGTCTTTATGACATTGCAATGAGTACCTTTAACATACTAAACTTAAAACAAATAAGATAGTTTCTTGTTTTGTGGTCTCAGTAATTTGATCATACAGACCTCAGGAAACTGCTCAGTGTGGGACTTGACGTTCTTTGATTTGTCTTTTCCTCCTCCCTTTTTTCCTTTGGTCTTCCCGGAGCTGTGGAGGGAACATTTATGTAACACATTAAGACCATAATCTAATTGTAAAATCACAACATACATCACACTGCATGGTTCAAACCTTGTATTACTGCTGAGTGACAAACCGAGAGTCCTGTCTTTCGTACTAATCATCAACAAAATGTGCTAAATAACAACTCAAGTTTCCTGCTTTGATTTCTTTTAATTAGTTTTCATTTCATATTTATTAAAACATGTGCAAGAGTTTGAAAAATAGCTGCACAGCCAAAAGTCTTAATCCCTGGATGTGTTCATTTGTTGCTGTTTTATTGAAGGGGAGAAAACAGAAACCTTATCTTAAACCAAGCAGATGGATCGGATAATCAAACAGACTTTCCAAACTTATTTTAGCTTTCGTTCCATCTCTAAATGTTTATTTTTTTTCATGTACAAACATCCTTTTCAGACTAGAATTAAAAGTAGCTTTCCCAAACAGAATTTTAAGACTGTAAAACCTTGTACTGACAGCACCATGTGCATTTGAAGGACACATTCTTTACAGGCACAGGGGATTGCCAACAAAAGGAAGAGGTGCTCCACACCTGCACACTCTGAATCAAATCTGTCAATAGAAAGTTGAAAATGTGCACGTTTTCAAGCTGGTATAAAGAGCTTTAAGTGGCAAAGATTTATGTCCCACTGAAGCTTAGAGCCTGAATGATGCAAAGGTAACACCAGCTCAGTTTGCTTGAATATTGGTGAGACACGAACACAAACGATGATGCAGAGCTGCAAAACAACCTGCTGCTTGTATGTGATCAGAATGCTCCATAAAGACAGCAACAACGACAAAAAGCACCTTCAAGGTTAACTAGAGGAATTACATTCCCTGTGAAAATGCAGTGTGAATGCTTATTGCAGAATTTGCTGAAAAACAGCTGAAATAAGCTAGAAAGCAATCTGAAACTAAGCTAAAATGGAAGAACAAGCTTACATTAGCAGAAGAAAGCTGATTTGCTCAGTTAGGTTAAAATAAGCAGAAATGAGCACAAAAGGAAATTTTCTTTAAAAAAAAAAAAAAGGCTGAAATTAGAAAAAAAATAATAGCTTAAAATGTAAAAAGAAGCTTACATTATCAGAAGGAAGTGGAAATAACTGAAATGAGCTGAAAAAGCTAAAATTAGCACCAAAAAGCTATATAGCTGAAATACCAGTAACTGAAACTAGAAATAAGCTGAAAAAGGAGCATAACAAGCTGAAATTAGCAGAAACAATTTAATTAGGCTGAAAGCAGCAGAAATTAGACAAAACATTAAAAACTGAATTTGTATGAAAACAGCTAAAATTAGCTAAAAAATGCTACAAAGGTAGAACAAACTTAAAATAGCAGAAGAACGAAAGAACATGTTTGTCCATTTAGGCTTAAAGAAGTAGAAATGAGCACAAAGAAGTGGATATTTTCTGAAAAAGCTGAAATTAGCCAAAAAAAAAAAAAAAAAAAAAAAAAACAATTTAAAA
>JAVCKU010000013.1:10283601-10303501 GCA_032273985.1 Hypsolebias coamazonicus
CACATTCATACAACACTCTACTACACACATTCATACAACACTCTACTACACACATTCATACAACACTCTACTACACATATTCATACAACACTCTACTACACATATTCATACAACACCCTACTACACACATTCATACAACACTCTACTACACACATTCATGCAACACTCTACTACACACATTCATGGTAATAATAATAATAATAATAATTCATAAATGGTGCAAAGATATGTTGTGATAAAAGTACATGTACAGTATGATGCAGTTCAGACAAACTCATGATGCTATTTGTGATAATTTAGGAAATGAACATCAAAAGGCTGGAAAATGCATAGTTTTGATCACCAGTAGATTTGGCACCTCTGGCACTCATGAGTACGTACAGGTAAGTCATCACTGTGTTCAGATTCACTAACATACTAACTGCACCAATTGTGTTTCTTTGTGAGTAACCGTCGTGTAGTTTATCATTTTCAGGATGGTAGTAAGAGGTTGTTAAGAAACTGAACTGCATCAAATGGTGCAGTTTGTAAGAGTTCCCACAAATATTAAGTTAAAGAATATTGGTGAATTTATGGAGGCTTGAGTCATGTGACTTACCTACATTAGGTCGGCTGTTAGTCGTGTGCAATACTGCAAAACTTAAGTCAACACAACATCACCAACACTGATCTGATCAAATAGTCTGAACTTATATTTCATGTAGATAGAGCAGTCTGTCATGTAGATAGAGCAGTCTGTCATCAGTAAATGCTTAGAGTGGAGTCTGCTACCATCAAATATGGCCAAACCATTACACTGATGGAGCCACATTTTGAATAGGAGTCACTATGGGTACAGTTTGAAAACCAGCTGATAATATTTGGATCAAAGTAAAATAGAAGTTAGCTGTACCGTTAGTCCTCGGGTTACGACGTTTCAAGGTTACGACACATCTCCCATTCACTATGAAAAGCCTTATTTCAAGTTACGCAGTTTTACGTCATAAACGTCGTAATGCAGCATCGCAGCGGCGGAAGAATATTGTACTGTGCGCGATGCAGCGGCGGAGGAATAATGTACTGTACGTCGCTCTGGACTGAGGAGGACGGCGTCACCAGCTTCCCAGTAGGCCATTAACTCTTTTTGCCCTTCATTATGACTCCCAAATGTATTAATAATTGATAATTACGTAGGGTACTGTGTTAGGATAGGCTAAGTGCTTGGTAATACAGTACCGTACATGTATGTGGTACGGTAATTACGTACGTTCCGACTTACGTCGAAAATCGGTTTACGATGCTGCGTAGGAACGGATCTACATCGTAAGTCAAGGACTACCTGTATTTAAAAAATATTTAGCAAAACATCATCTATAAGCAAAATGCAAATTAGCAGAGGTCCTTACCAGACAGTCCAGTTGGGACACGGGGCTCTTGCTGCCTGGTTGGCTGATGTCCCAGATTTTGACACAGCCTTTGCCACCAGTGTAAACGTGACGTGTGGGGTTGCTAATGGTAACAGCACACACCACCTCACCATGGCTGAGAGTGTTGATCTGACGGGCATGCCGTGGGATACCGGGGCCAATGAGGGCGTCGGGCGGGAAGGGCACAGGCTGCATCTGACCATCTGCACTGACGTGGAAAGAGTAAGCTCTGAAGGAAGAGGGGGGACATGCATTTAAGTATTTTATTACTAATTTAAAAAATGGATGAGCGTAACGCTAAGGGTGAGAAACGTACGGTTTGCCACCCGAAATAGAAGTGAGGCTGGCTGGAAGGCCTGGAGCTCTCATAGGGGCATGAGGATCAAATCCCTAGAAAACAACAAGATTTCATCAGCATTTGACCTGAGATCATTAAAAAAAATCCCAGAACACTCAAACTATGTGTGTTTCTTCTATTAAGTCAAATATAGCAGAAGTTGTTACCATGGGGGACCGTCCATAAGCGGCAGCTGCTGCAGCACTCATCTGAGGGGAAATGTGAAGACCAGCGTATACCCCAGGATTCGTCAGGCCCCCATTTATTTCATGGTGGCCCATCATGGCAAAGGGTGAGGGATAGGAGCCCGCAATGGACAGAGGGGTACGCAAAGCTGGTGCTGCTGCAGACAAAACCACAAAGATGGATTTGTTTTTGACATGGCAGTACTTTGGAGAAAAATGGTAAAAGATTATCGGAGAAGGGACACAGATTGTTACCAACGGAGAGCTTCCTTGCCTGGTGGTTTGCCCAGGATGGGTCTGAGGCCAGGTGTGGAGCTGGTGCCAGGGGTGGGGGCATCGTTGCGTGGGGTGGGGGTGTTGGATTTGAGACCAGGCGTGGAGGATTTGTCATTCTGTCAAGGGAACAAGAGACTGAGCACATTCACAATCCCAGAAGCCAGGCACTGTGCAGACTGACAATTTGAGAGCAAGCTGAACCTAATCCAATCTAATTCTGACAACCCTCATAGTCTTGCTGAGCCATAAACTGCTATTTATTCTAAAACCTATTATGGTCACAATGGTGATGGGGTCGTTTTCATCCCTTTACTGCTTTAGCTTTAATCTTTCGGTGAGGCAAAGGCAAAAGTCCTGGAATACTTAAATACATTGAGCTATTAGTGAAGAAGACCTGACTGATCCTGATGTGGGACAATATTATCCCTGACATTTTAGTCATGCACTTAAAGCACAGAGAGACATTCCTAATCCGCAGTGGAAAATGTTCTAGATGTTATTTGCACATATCCCTTTGCTCTCTCTCTGCAATTCGATTATAAAACCCTCTCTGTCCTAGTTTGTCTTCAATTCTCTCGCTGTCTTACATGACTGAGCTCCTTGGCCTTGGAGGACGGTGTGCTTCCAGATGATGCCACTGACGCAGGGCTGTTTGGCGTGTCCTTTTTGGGTGGGCGTGGCTTATCAATGCCATTTTCAGGTGGCGAATGGGCTGGGCTTGCCCGTGGAGTGGCAGGATCCTAATGAAAACAAATGTGCACGTTTATTTAAAGCACACATCATATGCCATTTGAAAATCAGGTGCTGTACTCACCTCATTAGATACATCTACCACCAAGTCATCACTCTTCTCTCCATCACTGTCCTGCAAAGACAAGAAAAATGATGACCTGTAAGCAGATATACTTCAGATACACATCTGGCATCACAGTGTGAGGGGGGGTTGGAGCTTTGCAGTCTTGAGATTCTTCTTGCTGAGATTTGGAAGCAGCAACTTCCTGGATTCTTGTTGTCACTGTGAAGTTGCCAGGCAACAACAAAGAATCCAGGAAGTCAGTATGCTCTGCCAAAATCTTTCCTCTGCATAACCAAGAATTTAAAATGTGGCAATTTGGCTCCGTCCTTCTGTTTTGAATAAGCAGTATGAAAGGTTGAATAGCTGCCAGGTAAATGACATGTCCTATCACGTTGAGTTCCTCCTTTGTTGACTTACGTATCTGCTCATGCTGTCCTTCTCCTCCACTTTGCGCTTTTTAGAGTCCAGACTGTAGTCGGAGGAGCTGCGATGCTTCTCACTGGCTGTTCGTAAGCTTTCTGATGGAGATATTGAGTTGTTCTGCAAACAGAAAACCAAAAACATCTCTTATTGTCTCTCTTTGCAAAAATACATTTAAAATGAAAAATAAAAACAACAGAACATTACTCATCCATTATGAACTTGGAGAACACACGGAGCCAACCCAAACACTAAAAATACTTGGTTTGTCAAAAAAGGCATCTGTGAGCCAGCTCAGTACAGTACCATGACACCAACCAAACCCAGTCACACACAAGCCTGCCCCTGGCCACACAACAGAATGGACTGTTATCTGAATTGAAAGGTCCCCCCACCCCCACCCCATTATAACTGGACAACAAACAGCCTCACAGGAACATGAGCAGTGTGTTGTGACTGAACAGAAGGCCTTTTCTCCAGAGTCATTTGGGCTAAGCATGAGAGAGAAAGTGGGGGGAGAGGGACACACAGAGAATCTATACGTTGTGGGTTCTGAACGTTGAATGCAGCAGCACACTTGGGCACCATGTCAGCTCAGGCTTTGAGCTCTGATAAAGAAAGAGAATCTAAATCCTGCCAGTGGGCACAGCGGCGTGGGACTGGCTGGTGCTTCTTCATGGAACCTGCCTACACAAGCTGCGACAGCTCACTCCAAACGCCAACAGAAGGGAAGGCACTGGGCAGATATCCAAAAGCTTTCTCTGGGGTTTGCCATTTGCCTGCAAACTGCCAAGTTGTCCCACATCTCCCCGTCTCTCAACAAAGCAACCACATGGACAAAAACAAAAGGAGGGGACAACGGTGGATAGACTGGAAGTCGGGCAAAGGGCCACTGTCTGCATAATGGCTGACCTTTAAAGAGATGCTTAGCGTGACTCATTAACCAAAGTCACCACTCTACTATCAGATGACCTGGGATGGGAAGGGAGAAACAAATCGGGCCTGCTAATCGCCCCAGGAGTTCCCATTTCTTCAGACATGACTGCACCCATTCAACCAGTCCCAGCCTTCAGAAACACAATCTCACAGGCCCATAACAAGTCAGCCAATATCCCAACAATTCAAGTAAAACATTTCAGCAGACAGTAGAGCGAATGACAACAAAACTCTCCATTTGTGAGTATAAATATTCATCCCAAATCAAAGAGAGGAAAGAGAGCTGGTAAGCAAGAGAGGCAGAAAAGAGAGGATCAAATAAATCCTTTAAGATGGGCGGGAGGGGGAGGGGAGTCCAAGTCCTCCTTTAATTGTGATGAAATTACAAGGCTTCTAATCTCTCCGGCATGATAGCTGTCATTTCCCTTCTGGATTAAACACAGTCTTCCTATTCCAAACTTCATTTCCTATTAATCGGTATAAAGAACACGAACCACAACATATGAAATCAGCAAGAACACACAGCGGGTATAACAATGCAATGATCTGAACAACTAACAAACCCACGGAGGAGAAAAAAACAACATCTGCTGATCTGGAGACTCACCGTATTCTCTGTATCGATGACGTCACGATGACAGAAGATGTGATGAAGTCACAGAGAGAGAGCAAAAAAGAAAAACATGTCAGCTAGTATTGAACATTCAGGACTTGTAGTGCGCAAACACCTAGATCAACATGTATGGATCAGCTAGCTGCAAGACACAGGGCTCTTCTTATCAACATGCACTGGAGCTGCTGAATAGGTTGTGTAGTCATGGACTGGGAATGCACCATTATCCTGATAGAACGTCAGCAGACAGGATGTGATACGATTCTGCTTAGAGTGAAAAGCACTTCACACCAGTGGTGTGGTCTATGCAGGTATACAGAGTATAACCACTAGAAAAGCTTGGGAATTACAGCATACCCACTTAAAAGTGTCCAATGTTACGTGACATATCATGGGACATGTGTCATTAACACATTTGGAACATTTTATCGACACATTGAGTTGGTTCAACCAGTTTTTTGTACAATTTACACTTCTGTACTTTCTACTTAATACTTGCCCATGTTTTGCATTGACACTGTTTTATAAAATCTATAGCATGTTTTTAACAGAAAGCCAACTGTTGTACAAAGTTTGTTGTTCCTTTATTCAAATAAAAGCATCAGAGAAATTTTGAAATGTTCAGTATGCTTAAAAATCAAAATTTATTGATAATTACAAAAACGTAGACTACACCACTGCGCCACACTAAATTGTTTTGGCCTTGTTTAACATCGTCTCCACCAAGAAAACTTAATAAACTTGCATATAATAAACTTTCAAACTTCCTTACCTCTGTGTTCAAGATCATGGTGGTTCTTCTCATCCTTCACTGGGAGGTGAGCTTGGCTTCCCAGCGCCCCAAGTGCCAGCAGGCCTGACCCAGAGCCTGTCACAGGCGGGAGGCCAGGAGGCTGCAGACCCGAAGGATGGGGCGGCAGCTGGACAGGAGGCCCGTGTGCAGCATGAGAGAGGTGCTGTGCCTGAAGCTGCTGCTGCTGCAAGTCAACAGAGACACAGACGAACAAACACCCAGTGGGTTGAAGGGAAACGCCAAGAAGAAACTTTACACAACTCATCAAGCTGATCGGGTTAAATAAATTTACACACATCTCTTACTGCCAGGGTGGCACATGCCCTGTGCAGCGAAAAGTCAAGCTATAAAAACACTATATGCAACACAGATGCATTCAACCACACTGTTACAAAGCAATAATGAAAAATAAATGTTTTTCAAGATGGTTATGTTTGATTTAACCATGACTTAGCACAACCAACATCATTTTACTCCTGCTACTCTGGCACATTACATATTACAGCGTCACATCACTCCTGTCCCATCACTGAGTTGAGCAATCATCTGAAAGAAGATTAGGCTGTCAGCCTCAGGGCAAAACAACTACCTGCTTTTTAAAACACTTCAAAAAAAACACAACACTGTCTGTTTACCACTCTTACATGCACATTCTTGGATTGACAGCACATAAATCACCCGCACACCCAAACTTTAATATACTGAGGGAACGCTAAAGTGCCAGGAGCTGGCACTCCTTCCCTCGTAGTTTCTGAGTGTGCGTTTGGAAAAGGCAGCCCTGGGAGCCAAGAGCTGGGGTCCCACTGGCACTCAGTCAAGCCTCCAATATTCACCATCAATATTTGAAAGGCACAGGGAAATAAATGGGAGTTAAAAGGCACTCAGCATGAAAGTAAGCAGTTTAAAGCAAGGTTAAATAATACTTAGCTGAGACACCAATAAAAACATCAGCAATTTATTACCCTATCTCTGAGCCAGCTGAGTAATGCAGCTGTTTTTAAGGCGCACACCCCTCTCCTTTAGACCAAACTCCAACCATTGGCCATTTATGGCCATTTCATGACTATTAGGAACTTGGTAACTATATGGGTGTTGGTATTCCATGTAGAACAAAATGGTGGATAAATGCAGCACGTTGAAAAGGCAGGAATACAAAAGGCACGTTTTGTCTTGAAAAACATACGGATGAACTTTGTCTCTTCGTTCTTTCCTTTATTGAGAATTCACAAGAGAAACAGTAAAAAGAAGAGAGCCAAAGAGTGTGCTATAATTTTGTGTCCATGAGGGAAATTAAGGAGCCAGTTCATTGGCAGGGGGAGACATCCTTGCTCATTGTGTTTAACGAGGCTCTGATGGGTAATAAGCATGGCTGATCAGCAAGAGCCCTCATTAAAGGGCCGTAAATGAAGACAATAATAAATAAAGAAAGGACTCTGGCCCATTTCTCCTAATTTAATAATCCAAGATAAAGACCTGCTCGTTGCCCTTTTTACCCGCACACCAAGTGTAGCAACAATATAAGTTGCACAGGCAAACAGGCAGATGTCATAGTTTGTCTCAGGTGCTAACAAAATGATGATGAAAGGCACAGTGCTTCAGCACAATTAGTGCCATGCAACGTGCACAAGCCTTTTAAGCTGAGATGTGTGAACACACCAAGTCGGGTTTTAAATAAAAAGACACAGTAAATGGACTCCACTGACCATGAGAGCAGGACAGGCAGCTTGCTGCTGCTGAAAAGGAGGACAGAGTGGTCAAGGCCAGAGCTACTACAGATGGTTTTCTCCAACATCAAACTACTACACAATGCTTAATGGCCATAGAGGCATAAATAAATGTCCTAACAGTAGGGAAAAATCCATATGAAGAAGGGTGCATGAGCCTTTTACTGTTGATTTGAATATTTTGTGCATTTTTGAATCAAACAGGAGGCACCAGTCAGGTTTCTCTCAGAGCGAGCAGCTGCCCTAGTTGCATTCTATTAATATGGCCCACAGCTCCATCAATAAGACATGCAGCTGGTTCCTGGATGCTGCGTGTGTGCCTGGCATGCTCTTTCACCCCACCTTACTTTACAGTATACATGAAGATTCTGGCATGCCTACAGAGCTTCTCCTTAATAAATAACTGATGGGAAAGTATTCGTAAAACATACATTTTCACCTCCCCTGACATGACCAGGCGGTGCATACTGGGATGGGGTCTTGCTGTTTCATTTAACAATCTTGCTTCCACACCAAGAACATGAGGGTCAGGGGTCAAAGCTTATTTCAGATCAACTTTTAAACGAGACAGCATTAAATTATAGACCAACGCAGAAAGAATCACAACTGAAGTTTTGAAAGTAAAATTGCAATAGTGTAAAAGTCTCATGTCCTAAATTTAAAAAAAGCAACACATGGAGCTTCAGATGAAATATGACAATAGGCATAACTGCTTGTTATTTTCCATATAAGGTAAACAAGCAGCTTTCCATAACCTTGAGATGTTCAGACATATTAAAAAGAGAAAAACACTTGTAGCAAAGGTCATCAGGAGGATATCAATTGAATTTCAATATCCAGTTGTAAGTCAGCCTTTTGAACCTGCCTCTTGTGCATAATAAAGATTAAGCTGTCTAAATAAGAACACTGAATGTCTGCGCGTTGAAACTAATTACTTCTGCTTCTGCAAAGATGAGTAGATCTGATCAATGGAGAACAGATGGTGTTTTGAAGCAGAGGAGGACACCAAACATTACTGCTCGCTCAGTCCTGTGCTGAAATGGCAGACTGCTGTTGGGATTGTCTCAACCAGCTTGCAAAGTCGGCAGTGTTCTGCTCGGCTTCAGCCTTTTAACTCCCACAGCAATCCAGGTCAACAGTGAGGGATGAGGCTCCTCGTTAAAACCTTAGCCAATTAAAGCAGTACAAGTTACGGAGGGGATCTGAAGAGCTCTCGGGCTCACATTTGTAAATGCACAACAAGACAGAGTGGATGCAAGTGAACCCACAGCTGCAGCAACTGACCATCTGGGTTATTCATATGTGCAGGTGACCAATCGAATCAAATGGGAGAAAAAACTAAACACAAAGTATGAACATTTATATTTGTCATTATTAACACATTACATTTAGTTCAAAAAAGAAAAACATACATGAGTTATGTGCTACTGAGAGCAAGTGCAGGTTTGTCCCTACCCAAGTTCAAGTAAAGGAATAAAAGGGGGTATACACACGGTGAGAGGCAGATTGGGAAGTCCACGTACCCCGATGATGGCATTCAGCTCTGTCATAGTCACCTGCTTTGCCCTCTCCACTGCCTGAGCAACCTGCTGTTGGTGCTGTGGAAAGAATGCACAAGAAATTACTTTTAAGGTGTGCAGAACTCGCAATTTAATTTTAATAGTACTACAAGGAACTAAAAAGCAAGAGTAAATGTGCCCCCACTCATTTACACCGACAATCAAATCTACTTGACTTTTAAAAATAGTCTTCAATATAAAATAAATTAAAAAAAGTTGTAAACTGCACCACCATTTGGAGGTCATATAAATTTAAAAAAAAATCTTACCTCTTGTGACAGGAAAGGCATTATCTGAGCTAAAATTGCATTGAGTCGTTTGGCGATCTCCGTCTAGAAACGAAAAAAAAAAAAAAAACACAAAAGGTATTAAAATGAGATGAAAGACAGAGCGACTTCACATAACCCCGCCTTTAATGTTTACACCGATTAAGTCAATTACTCCGGCAATCAGAACTGCTTGACTCAACATCCTCTAAACAGCGTGATATTGACATTTGAAATATTTAAAACATTAGGAGAGCCCAGGGGTATGGAGCACAGCTGTGCTGAGAGTGCACTCCATGCTAAACGGATGTGAGCGGGCAGAGTGCTGCCGCTGCTCCCGTGTGATGAGAGGATCTTCACATGCTCTGCACCATCCTGCAGTTCACCTCAGCGTTAAAACCGCACAGCCACACCCCAGGAAGAAAGGCCTTCAACCTGCACTGTTTACTTACACGTGACGGACAATGACATTACAAATCACGGTGAACAAAAGACACCAAACCATAATGACCTTGTGGGAAACAGACCTCAAATCTATGATCAATAACCATTAAAAGACAGAGAGCGGTCTGTTTTCTGAGTGTTGGTTCTCAAAGCTCTGCCTTTTGAAATAAGAAGCCTGTGCAATTTTTTTTTTTTACTGCAATCAAGCCCCCAGTCAGTCCTGCACCCCCTCCCACCTATCCTTCATTCTTCTGCTTGTCGACCAACTGCCATGGCAACGACTGCAGCCCTATCTGGGGATCATTATGCAAATGGCACCTCTGCTTGACCGTAACAGGCTTTAAAATCATATTACGTGCTCGGAGGCAGGTCATTAAATTGAATTTTCAGCCTGCCAATCACATGAACGGAGCAAATGAATGGTGGATAAAAAAAGAGCAATGGGAGGAGGGTATGATTCACCCCCCCATCCCCCTACACACACACACAAGCCCCTTCCTCGTCGTCTTGTAAAAACACAGCCAGCTTGTTCTTCCCCCTCTCGTCAGGAGATGAGACTTTCAGGTTTGAGCTCAGCACTGGGAGCAAAAAGAATAACAGGGCCAAAGCTACATCATCTTTGGAATTTATGAGCCGCAGTTCAACCCAGGGCCACTGCAGAACACAAACACATCACAGGGATCTTCTCTGATTTTTTTCATTTTGGAGCATCACTCACTCACTTTCTCACACACAATGCACTCTGCAGACCGCCTGCTTATTTATTACACATGGCAGAAATGCCAGGCAGTTTTGGCAGCCAGACATATTACCACTGAGCACAGCCAGAGAGATTGGAGAATAATGACCAACAGAACAAGACCTGCTGACCCAGGCTGCAACACGATTAGCTGCTAAGCTAGTCAAGCCAGCAAGCAGGACAAACAACGAGCTGAGAATGAAATATCAAATGAAACACAGTGAGGTCTATGATCAGGGAGAATAATCCGCAATAAATATATGGTAGCATTTACTGCAGAAAGTACAATAGTCCATAGATAACACCGTCTATGACATGCTTATTGCCTTTCGACGATAAGGAGACTGAACTGTGATCTCCTTAGATAAGGATTTTATAGGGATAAGTATTATTGCAGAATTGCAAGTGTTCTAGAAAGAGTCGACGCTCAGAAATGGTTGAAAAGCTACCGGTGCCCGTTTAATCCATGTTTGTCGAGATAAGCCGTGTAAATAGTAGTCGAACATTTGACTGGATTTGTAGAACGGCCTTGAGCACTCGGCCCATTCCCCCTGTAGCTTAGTGTCATGTTGACAGCTGGCTGGGAGAGGTCAGGAGGTGGCAGAGCTGCTGTGCCCTAAACAACTGCCAGTCTCGTCTCTCACAATGCAGCGTGCACATGCACGGCGCACGCATCAGCTCAACTGTGGTCAAAATAGATACAGTCCAGTGATGGAGGATTTTTTTTTCCTGTTCTGCTCTGCTGGAGATAAAAATGGGGCTGTTGTCACTTTAAGTAGATGACAGCTTGGCCCTTGAGAGCCCAGCTTTGCACCGCTGCTACACAATTACAGGTACTCGGACCTGTGTAGCACCACTTTAAGAGCACTCTCAGGCCGGCTTGTCAATTGTGTGCCGAGAGGTATTTGCCTGTTGTTATCAGCAGTGGCAAAATGGACTTGAAACGCTGATGAGCATTAAATACAGAGGAAAAGCAGGACATTCATCGAAACAATACTTGACTAGTCATATGCAAAGGGTCAGCAATTTGTCCCAAGGCCCAACTTTTTTCATATTAAGAAGAGACCCAGACAAGTACCATCAGCATGTGTCTAGGCCGGATAATGATGTTTCCACTTCACTGAGACGTTGTGCAAAGTCTCAGTCTTTGTTAATGTGAGGCAGGCCTGGAGTAAAATTTTAATTGGCATTTGGAGTTATCGTTGTTGATCTTGGTAAAGCCAAAAGGCTGTCTCAACAGACACATTACACTGATTAACCTTGTCAGCCACAGCTGTCAGGTTGGCAATCCTAAAACAATAAACTTGTTTGAGCAGAAAAACAAGAGGACCTTCTCGGTTCTTGCACATCTTAAACACTGTAGCTTTCCATCTACATAAGTGGGTCTGACAGCCAAAAGCCTTACACCCTGAAACTGTTACGCTGCAGTCCAGTCACTCGTGACAGATTGAGGATATGGAAGCACCGATGGCTCGGAGAGGCACAGTTTCTTTAACCTCGTTTCACCGCACGCCTCGACCAACACGCACAGTGTGTTGGCTGATTGCATTTGCGCTGGCACCAAACATGGAAGATACTTTGCTTTAAGTAAGGGGTTTCTCAAAGTATGAGTCTCCTACAACTACAGGTAACAGCCAAATCTGACAAATGCGAACATGTTAGCCCCAAACTCTGACAAGCACCATGTGATGGTAATTATGAGCTGACATCACCCAGAAGAAAACTGTGGGTGGGGGGCAAGTTGTCAGATGGTATAGCCACATCAGTCCAACTATGCTATGCCAGTGTGTGCACTCTGAAACCTGAATCATGTCCCTGTTGGGTAATGAAAAAGGCACAGTAAGAGGAATGCATTTCCTCACGGTGGAATAAATCTCCTGGCAGGAGAATAATATCCCTGCGTGCATCCAATAATCCACCTCAACCCAGCCTGTTAACCACTCCTGATCTTCTCCTCCCCCTCCTCCCCCGTGTCTGAGCTGTAATCTGGGACTGGGGGGTGGGGGACTGCAAGGATGGGGGCCCCTGCACTGTTTGCTCACAAACACGCCCGTTCAGCAGGTTAGAGCCCCACTGATGAATTATTCAAGCGCTTCCATCAGCTCTGTTGAGGTTCCTGATAAAAGTCAGGCGCTAAAATGGATCAGTCGATTAACCTGTTTACACAGAGCTGGACTCTTGCCCCTCCCCCCACAGCTCTGTTCTGCTCATTGTCTCCAGCCCCCCCCAGACCCTCCCCCGTCTCTCTCCCCTCTGGTTGGTGATAAGTGCCTGACAGAAGCTATCAAAGGGGCCTGAAGCCTGACAGACATGTGGCAGTGCGACACACGGCCCAGACGCTGATGGATCACCCCACCACATCAACGCTGTCATTAACCAGCGAGGCAGTCCCACTGGAAGAGATGGGCCTAATGCTTCAACACAGCATGTGGTGGAATCTGAGGATTACTCATTCACGCAGTCCTTATTTTTATTACCACGATCGATCTGTGAGGCAACACAAGATAGGAGTCTTTGATAAAGATAACGGCGCAGTAAACGGCTAAATGACTTTTGCTCCGCTCATGTAATTACCGTTAAGAAAGAAACTCTGACCCATCAGCATTTCTGTTCTTTCTAATCATAAAAGACAGAGCCTGTCAAAGTCTGCCTTTAATCTAATCAAAACGTGGGGTTAAATCACAACATTATGACTTCTATTTTTTTGAATATGCCAAAGAACAAATGATTAAACGACACACACTTTCAGTTGGGTCATGTTAATACACCAGCCTGAACTTCCTGCCTTTAACTTCTCCCCGACCTGCAGAAATATCAATAAAGCCGATGAGGAAGAAGATGGTACACACCTGTTTGTGCATCTCGATGTTCAACCCATAGGACATCTCGTAATACTGGAAAATAAAACAGAAAACACGTTACTGCAAGCATGTGGCAGCCTCATGATTGTGTATTCTCCACACAGACACAAATCAATGCGATTGATCCCTGCACTAATCACATTATCACACAGTTTTGTATATTAGGATGAAAAACCCGAAAGGTGATGAACTAAGATCAGACTAGAAAAAGACTTCTTTGAGTAGCCCACAGCGAGCAGCCAATAAATCAATTTTCCTGCTGTTTGTAGAGTAGGCGCAAAGAAGGAAGGGTCAGATGTATTGATCACTATCTTAAGCCCTCAGATCTCCATGATGTCTGTTTACTTGGCGTAACGCGATTGCTCAACACTCTTGATATTTCCAGCCAGGTCAGTATGTCTGGCTGAAATGTAATCTGCGGAGTCCACAATTGGCAGCCAGGGCAGAAATGGCTTTCCAGTCAGCGTCTATTTGATGAGGCCAATGCATTATTCAGTCCATTAGCTTCTTCGAAAATTACTCTCAAACAAGAGAGCCATTCTGTCTGAGATCAGAGCCCTGCAGCCATGGTGCAACCTGACACCCAGTGCTGGCTGTGGGATGCTTCCCTACATGTTTATCTAACCTACTCCTTGTCAGGCTGACATGTTGTTTTCTAATGAAAATACTAAAACATGTTTAATTTGAACCTGTGGTTGAAATCACCCCTTGTATGTTTACTCGGGACAAGAGAGTACACTTCCCCAGAAAAAGCTGCTCGTTGCGTCATGTCTGGACTTATTTCATGCGTCAGTGGCACACCTATGTTTTTCTTCAAGGCTGCTAAAATAAAGGCTAATAATTATACGGATAATAAAAGAGAAAGGAAAAAAATAATCTCAGTGCAGCCTCCCTGTCCTCCATCTTGTTTACAGTGGTGCACTTTCACACATACACACATATATATAGCCCCTAGGCCTCCACCAGCAGCTCACACCTAATTTATGGCCGTGCATACGTCTGAGCGTAGAGTCTCCAAGGAGAATAATCAGATCAGCATACACAGAGGGCAAAGCTGCAGTCAACCCTTGGAGACCCACTGCCTGTCAGAAAGCGCTCCTCTGTAACAACCAGCTGCATCAGCCCACACCCCCCCGAGGGCTTTCACAGGCCTGTACCTGACACTCAGCCCGCCCTAACCACCACATAGGTGATCACAATAGCCCTGTGTCACTCCACCCTAACTAGATCTTCAACAAGCCTTGCAATTTGGTGCCATAATTGCTCCCCATTGTAACGCAATCTCACCATGACATAGTGGCGCTGCATCTCGGTTTTCTCATTGGCCAGTTTGTCGTACTCCACCTTGAGACTGAAGCAGAAACATAAAAGTGTCATCTTCGAGCACTTGAGTAACTCATTCACACCTCAGCACTCAACAAAACATCAAGACTGGTCTTTTGGCATTCCTGTAACCGATATAATGAAGACATGATTATATATATTTTTTTAAACAATTATTACCTGTGATACTGGGCTTGCAGGAACTGAAACTCGTCTTTTATTCTGTCACAAGACTCTGCTACCGTGAATTTGAAACCAGGCTGGCCAGGTTGATGTGGAGCCTAAAAGATACCAAAAAACCAAGGATGTTCAAAAGAAGAAAGCCTCAAGAATCCATTCACCTGTTTGAAAGTTTCATTCAGGATTTTCCACGCTCGAGGATAATATCCCCTCTGCAGTAAGACATTACCAAAGCAAAGAGGTGGGTCTCTTACTTCACACCTCCAGCTGCTAATAACACCACTTTCACACCGGATATGAATTCTCATTTAGGGAGGAGAATAAGGGATTGAAACCACCACCTGTCCTTACATTCAGCAGAATCATCTGAGTAAATATCTCTAGGCGTGCAAACCATCTGCATTCATTTCAGAGCATGTTCTCATGGAGAATGTGTCTCAAGTAGAAAATTGAATGACCTGCGTTGAGGGCGGAAAGGGTTTTTTTTTTTTTTTGCTGTTCTGGAAACAAGAACCTACACACAGTTGAATATTTCATGACAAAGCAGGCACGTCTTACCGGATGTCGGCCTTGTGGATACATCTCGAAATGTATATCCCTTTGTTTATGTCTCCAGTGTGCAGGTCCTTTGGCAAAATGGTTGAAGTCTGCTCGCAGCCACAGCAGCAGCAGTCTCAGGAGGGTGGAGGGGTATAAGGAGAGGTCGTGAAAACCCTGTGCTGTGGAAGAGAATGACGCGGTTTAACCTATAGCTGCACAAATAAAACAACTTCATTGCACTGAGCATTCAAAGCACTAACTCTAACCCACAGTCATATTTCAGGTCGTGTTCAAAACAGCTCTGACAGCTTCTTGATGACCTTATTTGGATAGTGGTCAGCGACTTATTGGGGGAGAAAACACCTAAAGTCACCATAATTTAAAGTGACGCAGAAACGGCAGATATTGAACACCCTCCCCCCCCCCCCCCTTAGATCAAATTCAGGTGTTCTGTGCGTCCAGGCTTTGGTTGGGGTTGGTGTAAATGAGCATTACAGACCGACAGCAGCTGCTTCCTCCTAACTTGGCTCGGCACGGAACCGTGGAAGCGGTGCGCAGCCGAGCGCGCGCCTTTGTATGGATAAGAAAAAAGCTGAAAAGGGCAACCCAGCAGTGAACGGGAACGTACCCAAACGCGCGCCTCAGCCTTCCGTCCGGTGCTCGTTTCCCCAAAAGAAAAATAAATAAAAATAATAAACAAAGCAGGCAATAATTCAGGCGTCTAATCCCTCGTGATGTGGACGCCGCATCCTCCAGAACGCACCCAGGGGTTCGGTGCGGTCGGGCTCGATTATTAAACCTCTTTATTCTTCGGCGCTGAACCTCCACGGAATGCGTCCCTTCCGGTTAATCCCTCCAGAAAAACGGGGAAAAATTGCACATATTCGTTCCCAAAATCAGTCTGCTTGACTCGAAGAGGTTCTTTAAAAGCGTAACACGGTACTTCTCCACAAGCTCGCGTTTCCCCGTGTTGTCCAGCTTTACCCCGGGTTGCCACACACAGGCAGCAAGGCTGAACTGCCGTGAAAGCGTCGATCTGTCCAATCGCATTATGCTCGGAAGGAACGCGGCCGCGTCTGCCTATCGGAGAGCGACGGCCCCCACGTGGGGTGCAGCGATACATGACATCATCCCGCGGATCCACAAGGCATCAGCCGTGCGTCCCCACCACAGTGGCGGACGACGAGACCCACATTTGACAGAGACGGCACAAAATAGCCGCCACATCCGCGCTGCGTTCACGTCCCGCCCTGCTCGTCAGTGAAAAAAGCATAAGTTTTAATGTGCGCGAGACCACCTGGGTGGGATGGAGGTGTACGGTGCAACATGCGCTTTTTTTTTTTTTTCAATCTCCATCCAAGGGGGGCGTGAAGATGTAAAGAGTGCGGCGATACATTTAAAATAAATTAAATAAAGGGAAAGAAAAAAAAAAATAAGAAGCAGCGCAGCGTTTTAATTTCCCCGCCAACGCGCCGTGAAGGGCGCAATAATGACCAATCGATCGTCGACGTTTACCCAAGTGAAGCCACGTCTCGAACATAAATTTCGACTTTTAAGTGTCTCGTGGTTGCACAACACACCCGCGCGCCTACCTATCAGCATTTGGGTGATAGTTACACAGCGGGGGGGGGATGTGCGGGAGGAAGGGGGTGGTGAGGGAGGAGATGATTGCCTTTGTGTGATATGAACATCAGCCATGTCTGAAGCCTTGTTTTGAAGGCGCTGCTCTGCCCCTCCCCACGTGGGGGACTCCTCTGCGGCTTTAAGGCCTCTCGTCCAATGGCGGCGCGGCGCACTTACCCGGCGGCTTCCCATTGGTCCGCCGGCGTGGAGCCTGTCATTCACGGCGCTGCGTTGTCAATCAATACCACGCGGGGTCAAGCGCTGACAAATGCCTGTGCTCCCCGGTCCTCTGCCTGTGAATAGAGCCTGGAATGGCTGCTTAATTAGCTTCGAATGGCTTTTCTCTCCAGTTCAAACAATCTGTTACCACCACGTGGTAATGAGAGCTTACATTAAACAAAGGAAGAAAGGAAGCAGTTGTAACATTACAACCTGTAGTTTTCCTTTACATATGGGTTTATGTAGCCAGGCAGACAAAAGGATATTGTTTACTTTTATCAGGAAGGCAAATCGACAGCAGAGACGAAAATAGTTTTACGTTTTATACATGAACCTGTCCTTTTTTTTAATTTAATTTTATTTTTTACAATAAAAAGCTACCTTTTTGCTCTCTTAATGGATGCAACAAGGCTTTAGCTATTTTTCAGTTGTAATAATGAGCCTCTGAAATGAAGAAAAACACATCCGTAAAGATGTGGGCTAATTAGAGTTCATCGTATCATGCCTTTTAATGTCTAACTTAAATTCAAAGCAGATGAATTAGTAAAAGCCAACACATGTGGTGTTCTTACTCATGTACAAAATAGAATCCTCTGCAATGCTGAACTTAACTATAGCTACGTCAATACATTTAAACTAATGCCGCACATCAGCTCTGTATAAATTTAGCCATGTTTTGCAGTGCATACCACAGGTTTGGGGAAATGCTATAACTTCGTTATGTCACGCCAAGGTCTGAGATTGCCCAGCAGTCGTCTTGCTTGTCATTCTCGTCAGCCACCTTGAGGATGTGGGATAATTGTGTTATTTCCAAAAGTACGGGGGCAGTCTGTGAGAAACTCAAGCACACACAAGAGCTGGCGGGCTAATCTCAGCCAGGCACCCCCTCATGCTTTTCAATGGAGAGTGCTTGGATTAAAGGCAACAAAAGGCTGGGCCAAACCCCAGGGAGAAGAGGCCCTCAGCCCACTGAGACCCCCACACTGTTTATTTACACGGAAACCCCATCCTTGGAGAAAAAAAAAAACTCCCACCTTGAGGCAATACACATAAGTCTATTTGCAGAGGTGGCTCTAATTCTTGACAGAGCATGGATTGTCCTCAGTCCTGCCACTTTGAACTGATCAGCAACTCACTTCTCATATTGCTCCGATTTAGCCACAAGCAAATACTGTATGTTGTTTCTTCTACTGAACAATCTGTTTGGGGTCATATTAATTAAAAGGCAGCAATTCTTTAACACCCATGCAGTGTTTTAGTGATGAGATTGCTGATTGAAATCAGATCATGTGGTTTGCAAATGATTTGTTTTATGACGTCTAACTTTGCAGTTTGCAAAGCAGAAAGTTAACTGCTACTGCAACAGTCTGAGTTTTTTTTTTTTTTTTTTTTTTAACACAGTAGCTCACATTTTATAATTCTGGCATTCTGTTTGCATGAAGATTTGCAGACTTATAGCAAAAAGTTCACAAATAAACACGCATGCCGTGCATTGCAGCACATCATTTACAGCAGCTGGCAAGAAATGTACTAAAACAGGCTCACACATCCCATGCAACAAAGGGCCCAGTGTGCAGTGAAAAGATGAATCGCCTTTTCTGTTTTATCATGATGAGTCATCAGACTGTAATCAATGAAAACAGGATGATAGTTCTTATCAAAGGACACAGAAATGCAGATATGAAGAGTGTTGCAAAACAAAAAGAAGCTTTTGGCAGTGATATGGAGCTGTAAAAAGTCCCAAGCTGAGGGGAGGACACAACCAGTTGATACTCTGATGTTAACATTGCCCATAATCAACAACCTTCACTGATACGTTAACAGTGCAGGCTCAACTTTCCGTTCAAACGCGTCCCATGTGCTTCAACCCGCAGAGCAAATTTACACCTGAAAACAGTAAATTAAGGAACTATTGTAGAGGATGACTCACTGTTGATTGGTTCTGTTCTCATGGGAATTCTGTGACATAAAGCATTCTACCAAAAGTCATAAATTACCCAAACCACAGCTGTTTGTTTTACTTTCTCTTCATCATAAAACTGATTGATCTAAATCACAGCGTTGTGTTCACACCCAGAAACCCACATGACAGTTTTGAAGAAACATTGAGGTGAAACATTAAAACTCCTAAACAATTAACAGTGTTTGTTAATCAATGGCAGGCGTCATTCTTCAACTGATTTTTGTGAAGTTTTTTTTTTTTTTTTTTTTTTAACTTTCAGAAACTAATTCTTGATTGTAAATATGAATGTCAAACCTTTGGGCAACCTAATTCAAGACGGCCGCTTCAGCTAATCAACCTATAAAACAAAAGTAACTATGACTCAGTCCACTTTACAAATGTTCATCTAAAGCAGGGCTATTCAGCTAAACTGCTCAGAGGGCCACAAACTGAAAACCAAGAGCTCAGGGGCCGGACATCCAGCAGTTATTGACATTAACTAAGTTTGTTTTATGGTTTAAAATCTAGTTTTATTTAAAGTGTACTCATTAGTGGTCAAAACTGAGTTCATCCGTGGGCCTGATTTGGCCCCCGGACCACCAGTTGCATAGCCCTGCTCTAAAATACTTCACTTAACTTATTTAATATCCTGATGCATGCTCAATAATCCAGGTAGAAAAATCTAAAAAAGTTAAGTCTGGTCCTCTGGACATTCAAA
>JAVCKU010000013.1:10309419-10321703 GCA_032273985.1 Hypsolebias coamazonicus
GAGGTTTTAGTTTTTGGACCTGAGCATCTTAGGAATGATTTTTTTTCAGTCTTTTGCCCTCCTTGGATGACATTAATTTGCCTCCAGCTCTAATGTTAAAAACTTTGGTGTTATTTTTAATCAAGACATGTCTTTTATCCCCCACATTAAAAACATTACTAGAACCAAAAATGTTCAGTCAGGTCAAAATTCTCCCCACAACAGCTTACTCCAAAGTGGGAGAAAAAAAACAGCTATGTTGGTGCTAAGATGGTCTCTGGGGTATGCCCGCTTCTCTGGTGCCCACCCTCTCCCTCGTCAACAGTCATTGCTGCACCCCTGTCCCAACTTACTTCCATTAATCGTATTTTTAAGTTGACCCCCGAGGCAGACGCCGCTTTCGGCAAACTGAAAAGACTGTTTACTTCGACTCCTGTTTTATGCCACCCTGACCCATCTCGCCAATTCATCCTGGAGGTTGATGCCTCAGACACGGGAGTGGGCGCAGTTTTATCTCAGCGTTCTCCCAGTGATAACAAGGTCCATCCCTATGCCTTTTTTTCTTGACGACTATCGCAGGTGGAGAGAAATTATGATGTTGGCAACCACGAGTTATTGGCAGTTAAACTGACATTAGAAGAGTGGCACCATTGGCTAGAGGGTACAACCACTCCTTTTTTATATGGACGGACCACAAAAACCTTACCTACCTGAGGGCTGCAAGGAAACTAACTCCCAGACAGGCACGGTGGTCTCTCTTTTTTAACCGTTTCAACTTCACCCTAACTTTCAGGCCGGACTCTAAGAATGTCAAGCCCGATGCCCTCTCTCGCCTATTCTCTTCCCCAGATGCTCCTGACACCGTGGAACCCATTATCCCACCGGTCTCTGTTGTTGGAGTTCTCACCTGGACCATCGAGAGGGAGGTTTTGGACGCCCAGGTCGGTGAACCTGACCCTGGCACGGGTCCCTCTGGCAAACTCTTCGTTCCCTCATCTATTAGGAGCAAGGTACTGGACTGGTTGCATTCTCATAAACTCTCCTGTCATCCTGGCGTTTCCCGCATGAGGTCCCTGGTGAAGGCTCATTTCTGGTGGCCCACGCTCATTCCGGATGTCAAGTCTTTTGTTGCAGCATGCCCGACCTGTGCCAGGAATAAGACGGGCAACCACCCTCCTGTCGGACTTCTCCAGCCCTTGCCCACGCCAAGCTGCCCTTGGTCGCATATTGCGGTTGACTTTGTCATTGGACTCCCCCCTTCAGACGGTAACACCACCATCTTTACCATTGTCGACCGTTTTTCTAAAGCTGTTCACTTCATTCCCCTTCCGAGTCTCCCCTCTGCTTTTGACACGGCCCAACTTCTTGTTCAACATGTTTTCCGCATTCATGGCATTCCTTCTGATATAGTTTCAGACCGCGGTCCCCAATACATCTCGCGGGTCTGGAGCAGTTTTTGTACGACTTTGGGGGCGACGTCCAGCCTCTCTTCTGGTTACCACCCTCAATCTAATGGCCAGGCTGAGCGTTGCAATCAGGAACTCGAGTCCGCCCTCCGGTGCATCGCTGAACGCAACCCCTCGGCCTGGAGCAAGCATCTGGTGTGGGTTGAATATGCCCACAACGCCCACAAGTCATCTGCCATAGGTATGTCTCCGTTTGAAGCATCCCTTGGATACATTCCCCCTCTGTTTCCCAGCCAGGATATCGACGTGCCCGTTCCCTCTGTGCTGCACCATTTCCGCCGTTGTCGACGAATCTGGTGGCAGACCAGGGTGGCGCTCTCTCGCACGGTGGCCCAGTCTAAGCGGTTTGTTGACCACCATCGCTCGGCGGCTCCGGTGTATCAGGTGGGTCAACGGGTCTGGCTTTCCACTAGGGACATCACCATTAAGGACACCCCTAGGATTATAAGGCCCCAGCGTATTGGAGGCGCCCCTTTTCCCTTGGGGAAGTTGGCCCCCCGGTTCATCGGACCTTTTCCTATTACTAAGATCGTCAACCCGTCTGCAGTGCGTCTTCAGCTTCCTTCGGTTATGAGGATACACCCCACTTTCCACGTCTCTCAGATCAAGCCTGTCTCCGAGAGCCCCCTGAGCCCGCCACCTGACCTCCCTCCGCCCGCCCGCCTGATCGACAACCACCCGGCCGTCTCTGTCAGGGCCGTCCTGGACGTTCGTCGCAGGGGCCGGGGCTTTCAGTACCTCGTTGATTGGGAGGGTTATGGCCCGGAGGAGAGGTAGTGGATTCCCCGTTCTTTTATTATGGACCCCAGCCTCATTACCTCCTTCTTTGCTGCCCATCCGGAGAAGCGCCGCGGGTCGCCCGGAGGCGTTCTGTCTTCAGCCCTCTCCAAGATGGCCGCCAATTGACTCCAGCTGACGGCCATCCTTCTGATGAGGAACACCGCTATTTAAGGCTGCAGCCCAGTGAGATCCAACGCTGGAACATTGTGCCTCAATCGGTATTTATGTCTTCAGCCTGAGAGTAGTAACTTGAGAATATTACTTACCTTGTTGCTTTTTTGCCTACAGTTTTTCTGGAGTCCTGTTTACTGCCAGTGCCTGCCAGCCCTGCCTTTTGCCACTTGCTTGCCAGTCCTGCATTCCATGCCTCAGCTTGTCCAACTCTTCCACCGCCTGCCCGCAGTTCGACATCTTCTCTGGAGTCTATGTGGAGTCACTTCTGGGCCTCACCTCAGCCTCAATTCCTGTAAGAGACAAACAGAACGTTAAACATCGAAAACTCCTTCCTACCAAACCTGACCTTGTTCTCTCTTCCAAGACCACCAGAGAATCCATTGGGTTTTTTTCTTCACCTTGTAAATAATAAACACTGTCATTCTATTTAATCCTGAGTGTTTGCTTCTGTCCTGGTCTCGTACAATTCTGGGTTCAGTAGGTTCCTAACACATTGCTTACCGGTGTAACCACAGTACGGCAAGAAGGCACATTAATAATTACAATTTTCAACGTCGCTTGAGGTGGTTTTGTGTGTGGTCAGCTCAGGTCCTTTCCTCACAGGACGACCCACCAGTGTAAACAAACCCACATGCAAGGGTCTCCCAATATCTGCCTGACCGAAATGGATGCTGCACCTCTTTTAAATGAGCTGACAGCTACGTGTAAATAATATTTCAATAAGGCATGAATTAATGACTGTCGTTACATTTGTCCACATCGCCTCCAGTCCACAACCAGCACCGAATTCAGCTTGTCGCGATCCACGGACCGGTCGTCCGTGTTTTCTACCTGTTCAAAATTATTGTGGCCCCTCTTTAAAATGCGCTGCTGACAGCAAAATAATATTTCATACATAGTCTGATAACGGCTGGCTTTTTCACAAACAGAGACTTCTAGAAGTTGAGAGGCATGTCAGTCAGGAACGGTAATATAATGATATAAGCATTAGATAAAAATGGCATTAGCATGCTAGCTCCAGAAACAAACTCACCAGTTGCCGCTTTTAGAACAAACAGTCAGCTGAAGGCTTTTTCACAAACAGAGACTTCTAAAAGTTGAACAGAAATGCAAATAGGCATTAGATAAAGGGCTTTCAATGAAAACCTACCTGCAGCCAGCCTGGTTGAATGAGTCACTGCACGGCTCTGTTCCCAGACAAAAAAAAAAAAAAGACCGGAAGCACATGATGGTAGGTACAACTCACGTTGGACCTGCCCAGGGCGCAGAAATCTGCGCCCCGAATCATCCCATTCTATTGCAACGTTGTGGAATAACTGCGCATGTGCCATGTTGAACGAGTCTATGGATAAGATTTGTGCTCCCCAGGACCGGAAGTACGTCACCAATCAGAAAACATTTTTTGAAACAAAGAATATGATTCATCATTACGGTACCTTTAAAATATTTATCCTACATGACTAAAAACATGTACAGGGTATACATATACCGGATATTTCAAAATATTTTTATTTTATTATTTCTTTTTTTTTTTTTTTTTTTTAAGTCTTCAATGTAAAATGGTGAATAGCTCCAGAAGTTCCAGTGGGGCGGCGCCCTAGCGCTCCCTATTGGCCGGCCGCCCCGGTCAATACAGGCAGTGCTCAGGTTTACATGTCTGGTTTTACAGTCTGATTCACCTCCCCTGGTGTTGGTATAGAGGTAGGTGATTGGCTGGTAGTTGGATTGCCCCTTTCTGGTGGTCTTTCATGAACAGGACAGTCTGGCCTTGGGTCAGCCACTTTGGGTGGGACCCTTCCATTAGCATCTGGTTCATCTGTGCTGATACCAGGGGTGGGCAAATTTTTTGATTTGCAGGCCACACTGGGTTCTAAATTTGGAGTGAAGGGCCAGGAACAGATGGATGGAGTGTTTGTGTGATGCTACACCCCCAGCAAAATAACAGCCACTGGGAAATAATTAATTATGGGCAATTCCAACTTCTGCACAACTCAAGCAGCCACAGAGTCAGGATTATATGATAGAACAGTAATTTTATTTACAATAGTGAAATTATTGACTTTGTGGTGTCTTACCAATTTCAGGGCGAACCCAGGCCAAAACAACAAACAAAACAAACCACGGTATTTTCAATTATCTGAAGACAAATAAAATTCACCAAAGCACAAATCTCTTACCTCACTATGCTAATGGAAAACAAGAGAAAAGTTAAAAAAAAAAATCACCTCTACAAACTCCTCACAAACCTTTTTACAACTACATGATCTAAAGTTGATGACAGCAGGTCAGCTGTGGCAGGTTGGGAATGGAAGCAGATGCCATCACTTCTGTTGCTCCTCTTATGCAGCCAGTCGTTTTCCAGTCACAGCAAAGTACAAAGTACCTGGACAATAATTCACACATTTTTGTCCTTTTTTTGACAATTCATATACTGTACAATTAACAGTTTCATTTTTACAGAAGAGTTCATCGGGCAAACCAAAAAAAGTGACGAAGAAGAATGATTACTTCTTCATTTGACTTTACGTCCAATAAACATTGCATCAGTTTATTTTCCTATTAAATGAAGATTTTTAAATTGTGGGAGTGGTGGAGGTTAAGAAGGTGAGCTTGTGATCGGAAGATCGCCGGTTCAAGCCCCACTACCGACAACATCAAAAAATGTGGGTGGGATAAGTGAAGCAGTTACACCTGTCTCCACCCTCATTTGCCCCACTCTGGGCCCTTGCGCAAGGCCCTTAATCCACACCATCTGGTTCCCCTGGGCACCCTAGATAGCAGCTCTCTGCTCCACACAGAGGGCTGTGGTAGCTCAGTGGTCTGTGGTTGTGTCAGGAAGAACATCCAGCGTAAAAACAATTGCCAAGCCTTCGTGCAACTTAGTTTGCTGTGGTGACCCCTGATGAAGGGAGAAGCGGAAAGAAGAAAAAATTGGAAGATTTTTAAATATAATTTGGACAAGTTCTGTGGGCCAATTAAAAAGCCCAATGGGCCGTATATGGCCCGCGGGCCGAGGTTTGCCCATGCCATTCATGGAAAGCAGGGGCCAAGATGGGGTAGAGGTAAGGCAGCCAAGCTGGGACCCAAAAGCCCCAGGCTCAATCCCCAGCCACCCTCACGTCATGGTGTCCCTGAGAAAGACACCCAATCTCCAATTGCTCCCCGGGCACCCACACAGCTGCCCACCGCTCCACCTGGGTTCATCCCAGGTGCGATGAGCCAAATGCAGAGAACCAATTTTGTCATTGTATGGGAACATACAATGATAACACATAACAGTTACTTATTTAAGCTTATGTTGTTTCCCTGCCATTGAGATTACACACTACTGTATATGTATACAGTACTGTATATGTGTGGTGGAGAATATCCTGTTTTTTCTCCTGGCTTCTGCTTCTTGAGTGTACTTCTTTAGGCTAATAGACAGAGCTTTGCGACATAGTTTGGCAGTCTCTACAGTGTCCGTTATGGAGGCTGTCTTAGCTTCCAGCTTCCTTCTACATGTTGGGCAATTTTTTTAAATAGATTATTTATTGATCTTATAGAATCAAGCGTTAATGTGGCTGTTATGTATACCAGCTTTTTGATCTCTGTGATGGTGTCAGTAGTGATAATTAGCAATGCCGTGTTCAAATCTTAATGCAAACTTTCAGAAGGTACTTTGTCACAGCCTAGGTAAGGAGTGCAGGTTCCCTTTTATTCAGTTCCTCAGGGCTTTTCAGTGGGACTTGGTACCCATACGCTGATCGTGGTAATGATGATATATTCCTCTTGACTAGTTGTCCTTTTTTCCCCTTGCTATAGCATCTTTGCTGTACCTTGTCAGTCATTACATGTGATAGCAAATTGCTTGCTGAAATGTTGGAATACTGGGTATGAAGGTGTTTTTGGGTGAATCTGAATGATGGGTATATAAGTTTCCATAGTGGAGTCCATTTTACAGAGGTCCAGTTTCCATAGCTCCCATATTCTTTCCAAATAGCCTCTCTCTAGGCTTGCTCATAAAGTAGACTTCCATCTGCCCTTGTCCTGTTCCAGAAGCCCATTTCTCAAATATCCTGGTTCCTCAACAACTTGCTTGGAGGTTGGCGCAAAGGGAATCTCTGCTGGACCACAATATAATGAGTATAAATATAAACATAAGCCCCCCCCTTGTGGCAACTAATTGGATAAAAGGGGAGTTAGAACCCTGAACTTGAACAATGAAACATGTACGGAATATGTAAGCCACTGTTTCAGATACATGCTTTTAGTGGGGTTGAGATGGTGTAGAGACAGGGCAGCCGACTCGAGATCTGAAAGTCCCACGTTCAATCCCCAGTCATTACACATTTCATGGTGTCTCTGAGCAGCACACATTATCCCCCAATCCTCCCCGGGCACCTTCAAAAGCTGCCCACTGCACCACCTGGTGGTGGATGGGTTAAATGCAGATATCCAATTTCACCAGTGAATGGGAACATACCCCACATTATTATTATTATGACCAAAAGTTCAATGTCTGAACAAAATAAGTACGGTAGTTTTTACAAAACACAGCTTGTTAACAGTCAAAAGACTAGTTTGGTCATTTTGATGGGAGGTTTCATAGAATGGTTGTGAACAATTAATACTTTACTTGTTAAAGATAGCTCTTAGTTTGGACAGTTTAATTCTGACCAAATTGATGAACTAACTGCTAGCCCATATGCCAAAACCAAAGTGCATTGCTGCTGTCCTAAATCACTCCAGTCCCAAATTTCATAGATTGCTTTGCAACATCAAATAGCAGCAGCGGCTATTAGTATTATTAGTAATGCACATTTGGCTTCAGCCTCAGTGTTTCCAGCATTTGTTTAAAGATCCAAATATCCTCTTTGGAGTTAGATCTAGTCAGACTATTTTGATGAGGAAATGTTAGGCTGATTGGTAACTCTAAATTGACCCTAGGTGTGAGTGCAACAGGTCCCTCTTGTAAAATGAGTCCCCGTGGCTCAACGAGGCTAGCCTGTATAAACAAAGGTTGAATGAATTGAACACCAAGCTTTTTAACTTTAGAACTGGAGGCCAAACTAATGCCATCCAGAGAAAGTGAAAGACTGCAAAATTTATTTCTGAGGTGCTCAGGCCCAAAAACCACAATCTCAGTCTTGTCTGAATTTAAAAGCAGAAAATTAAGGGTCATCCAGGGTTTCATGTCTTTAAGACATGCTTGTAGTCTAAATAACTGATTGGATTCATCGGGTTTCATGGACAAATATAACTGTGCCATCAGCATAACCATGAAAATTTGTCCCACGGTGTTTAATAACTTTCCCTGATGGAAGCATATGTAAAGTAAAGAGTATTGATCCAAGTACTGAACCCTGAGGCACTCCATGACTAACTTTGGTGTTTGAAGAAAATTCATTATTTATATTTACAAAGTGGAATCTTAGATTTAAACCATTTTAGAGCTGTTCATGTAATCCCAATACCATATTTAATCCTCTGTAGTAAAATATTGTGATCAACTGTATCAAATACAGCACTGAGGTCTAACAGGACCAGTGTAGACACAAGTCTATTTTCAGAGGCCATTAGAATATCAGTACTATAGTAACTTTCACCAGCGCTGTTTCTGTGCTATGACGACCTCTAAACCCTGAATGAAACTCTTCAAACAAATTATTTCTTTGCATTTCACACAACTGACCTGCAACTATTTTCTCAAGAATTTTGAGATGAATGTTAGATTAGATACAGTATAGGTCTAAATTTGGCCATAATTTCTGAATCAAGATCAGACTTCGTAAATATTTAATTACTGCAAACTTAAAGCACTATATGGAACCATTCATTAAAGACAAATTAAGCAGATCCGAACTGTGGACATCAATTATGGGAAATACCTCTTTAAACAGTCTGCTTGGGATGGGATCTAGCAGACATGTGGGTGGTTTGGATGAAGCTATTATTTTTAACAATTCAACAAGCTCAACAGGACAAAAACAGTCCAAACATAAATCAGGTTCTAGTAATATTTCTAGAGCTGCATCATCTGACAGGGAATCAGAGGCGATAGTAGAAAGGATGGTTTGAATTTTCTCTCTAATTGAAATAATTTTATTTATAAAGAATCTCATGAAGTCTTCAGGATACATAGTTCAACAGACATGGGACTTTTAATTAGTCTAGCTATACTGAACAGAAACCTAGGGATATTTTTATTCTCATCTAGTTAAGATGAATAATACATAGTCCCTCGTTTATCGCAGGTGTTAGGTTAAACAACTCCAAAGAATCATAACTAATAATTGGTTTAGTATTAATCAATAATTCTAACTGAACTATAGAAGCTACTTCTTCACCTCAACCTGTTGTTCTAGGAACATGAAAATTTAAATAATGAACAAGAGTGGATTTATATTAACAAAATCCTCCTGTTGTAACCAGGTTTCTGTCAGGCAGAATAAATCAATATCCGTTATCAGATCAATAACAGGGACTAGGAAAAATATCTGATGTTCAATAATCCACATTTAATAATCCACAAATGATGTAAGATGCAAATACTCTTACACAAAGCTACATCTCCAAAGACAGGAAAGTGGTGTTACGGAAGCTTTGCCTCATAAACCCTAGTCTGCTACTGAATATTTGAAAAGCTACCTACAACAGTAAGATATAAACTGTTCACGATGTTTCATCAGAGACCCACTTCAAAAGATCTGGAGTATCTATTTAATGTTATCCATTGCATTCACTGTTTGAGTAGAAACTGCCTATTTCACAGCTGTGTCTTCCATATTTTTATCTGGATGCTAAAAGAAAGCCACAGTTTGGCTTATAGTCTGTGCAGAGTGAAAATTGACCTTACTGCTTCCCTTCCATCTATCTGGAGGGCCCTCATTATGGGGCTAGATTTATAAATGCAAATGCAGAGAGCGAGAGAGACAGACAGACAGACAGACAGACAGACAGACAGACAGACAGACAGACAGACAGACAGACAGAGATGAACAGTGTCAGGTTCAGGAGGAGACAACAGATAGTGCGGAGACATAATGAGCTCTGTTTATGTGCAGTGTTGCTTGGCCTGTTGACAACAGATAATGAAGTTACAGTTAGTGGGGGGGGGGGGGTCTGCTGGCACTAATTAAGCTTGCTGTCATTAGCACTGCTAGAAAGAGGATGCACTGCCTCCGAAATGGGTGGAGCCAACTCTGGGAAACTCATCACAGCTGGAGAACACCCACCGGCACAAACAGGATCTGTATGTGGAGTATGTGAATGTAGTTTTATTTCAGGGGGCTTAAAAATCTGCATTCAGCTTTTACAGGAAGACAAAAATTCTCATTGAGGCTAAAATGAAAAAAAAAAAAAAAAAAGACAGAGGCTTGTTTCTTTCAACACAAGTTTGACTTTCAACAGGAAAAAGATTGATGTGAGGGTGTGGGTTACATGAATAGAACGTAATGCATTAGTCTTCTGGTGTCTAAATACACAAAATCACTGTTTATGTTAAACAGCTTATGCAGGAAATATTTTACACCTAAGTGAATATAAAGAGCGGATTGGTTGGTGCAGAAGCCGCAGCTCTGACATCTGGAAATGTGGCATTCACCACTGAGCTGTTAGAAAGTGGAAGAGCGCTCGATTGACTGTCACAGAGTCCGAGTCAGAGCTCAGCGAGTGCCATATTAACCACAGCTCCACTGCAGCCTGTAATCCAACTCACCACCAAAGCCACGGCTGCTGGCCGCCTGCACAGACCGAGCCTCACTGTTTGTTTATGCAGCACGTAGACTCAGCCATTAAAAGTGGGAAGCCTGTCAAATATAAAAGGAGACTTTTCATGTTTGAGGGCTGCAATTGTGGCTCTTGTGTGATGTTTTTCCTTCACGCTGACCCCTTTTGCTTTGAGGTCAGGAAGCCATTTAAGCCTGGTCTGAGAAGCTGGCTGATTTGCTTGGCCAAACGCAGTATTTTTTTGAATGTGGTAGTGTAGTGGGGGGCCCCTGTGACAGAGATACTCTGCAGCAATTGAGGTAGCCTCGCTATAATGACTCCTCGAACAAAAAGCCCAAAGATTTTTCACGTTTCCCTTAAGTTCTTCTCACCTTTTCTCGTCTTCATAAAACAATCAACACTTCAAAAAACTGAGAAAAAGTTGAGTTACACCAATCAGGAAATGATACGTTCCTTTGCACTTAAATGACCATAGCGCTCCAGAATGTGTTAACAGATAATGCATGTTGTTTAAGACGTCCATTCCCACTCTCAACCTTTCAAATGATGAAGCTGCGAAGCGAAAATGTGGAAATTTGCAGTGCAGTTAACTTGTGACAGCCACCAATTAGGTTTATAGTTTGGGCGCCTCTGGGCCGCTGTCGCCAGGCCTCAGTCTCCCTCTGATGTCATCACCCAGATCTGCTGGAGTCTGACAGAGCAACAGTTCTGTGCTGTAGGACACAGGGAGGGAGCGGAGGAGAAGGAAAGGTGGCTTGGCTCCGCTCCCTCTGATAGCAGCAGATAAGCCTGCCTTTGGGGCTTTATATCTCATCTGTGCTTCCTGTGTAGATGTAAGTTTCAGTCTGGCAGATTACATCAGCAGAGCCTGCGAGGGACAGAGGCCGGCAGCTGGGGGACTGTGATGACTCCCTTCATGTGACAAATGCATCCCCCTCCACCCTTCAGACTAACAAAGCAGGATCAGGGTACACTGTGGGAAACAGTGAGTCCCCAGAGGAGCCAGAATTAAAACTGTCAACTTTTGTTTAATCTAATAGTTTCCTCCCCCCGTAGCACTGTTTTTACTGTTAGCTGCTAGATGTGTCCACAGATAGTGATATTAGTGGACAGCGTGCCTCGCTTTGAATAAGTCTGTATAACATCTGTGTGGAGGTGTGTGTCCTGACAGAAACAGCTGGCACAAAGGCCCCCTGTGGAACACAAAGATGCAATATGACTGTATGGGGTTCATTTTAGGATATAAACACAACTCCTCTGTCCAAAAGTTTTCCTATTCATATATGTACACCACATTCCTGCCACACAGACAGACAGGCCACATCTGGTGAAGTCCCTCGCCCGTCCTCTTCACTGTCATCCCACCCAGGGAGGGGAAGTGGTGAGGTTGCCGTGGTTGGCCAGATGAGGCCAGCTGTGTGACCACAGACCTCTGAGGGTTGGAGGGAGGCATCCAGAGGCCTTCTTCCAGACCCAGCGCCAGCCTCACAAACAGCTCCCTCAAAGCCAGCAGCAGCCACAGAGCAGAGTTTGTTCTGTGACAGTGTGAGAATGAATGTCTGTGTGTTACTTTAAGTGTCAAATGAAATGAATTTTTAAACACAGATGGAATCATTTTAAAATATTAATTTTCCCGCACTACATCAAAATGTAAAAGAATGTCTCCGAGTCTTAAATAAGTTGTGCCGTGTCTCTTGATACTACTGTAGGTTCATGCAAAACTTTATCTTTACATATACATTTGAAACACTTTAAAAAGGTAGTTGGATATTATGTCTTACTGGTGAATTTTACACTTGTATTGTGTAACAGTTGGTTTATCTGTGTATTTGTATATGTATTGTATTTGTGTATGGGTTCTGTAATTGGACCTAAGTTATTTATTTTATATATTAATGATTTAGTTGAGGTGTCTGATATCCTTAAATGTATTTTATTTGCTGATGATACCACTTTTTTTTGTACAGGTGATAATCTGGAACGGATGTTTGTATTGATAAAGACAGAGTTTGAAAAAATACAAATTTGGTTTAAACTAAATAAGTTGTCATTAAATATTGATAAAACCAATTTTATGATATTTAGTAAAAAAAAATATCTTTGGATTTTTCTTTTGAAATTGATGGTTTAAAGATATGTAGAGTAAATGCGGTCAAGTTTCTGGGTGTCATCATT
>JAVCKU010000013.1:10388454-10398758 GCA_032273985.1 Hypsolebias coamazonicus
TAGACAAACAATTTGGTTTGACTTTATTATTATTATTATTATTATTATTATTATTATCACAGTCATTATTATTATCATTATAAAATGAAACACTTCATGGTTTTAGAGGTTTCCACCCGCACAGGTTCTGATTTTCTCGAGCCATGTCTCATCAAAATAACGTTGCTGCTGCTTTGAGGAGACTTTGCATATACAGTACATGCTTTAAATATATAAAGATCTTTATATCTTAATATTAGATATAAGGAGATAAATACATAGATAGGACACTTTTCTATTTTTAACCACAGCAGTGATGAGGATATGAAAAAAAGAGTAAAATAAATTAAAGCTAAATAAATCTGAGTAGATTTTTCAGGACAAGCAGACATAAAACAACAAAACAGAGAATTTTTTAAGCACAACATAAATAAAGATTTAGATATATTAGAAATATCTTTGTTAAAAAAGTAGGTCTCTCTTGTAAATGAGTCCTCGAGGCTCAATGGGATTAACCTGTATAAATAAATGTTGAACGAAAAAAATAAAGAAGCACTTTTTAAAGTGCTGACATTTGTTGTAATATTTATCTCCTTGTTTTACACTTCAGACAAATTCCTAAAGGATGAACAGAGTTTTAAACAACAATAATAAAATGAATAAACTCATGTTATGTTCAGTAAAATATGAGAAATCAGAAATTGTTCCACCTCCACCCAAATATCAGCTGTCTGGCGTTCAACACACAACTCTGTCCTTTAAAAACAGAGCGGAGACGTGTTGCTTTGATTTGTTTTGGAGAAAACATGAATTTTATTAAATAATTACAAAGTGTCTGAATGTGAGTGTTGTCTTCTGGTTTGATGAGATATCAGCTGCTGAGTTTGTTGTTCAGGGTTTTTATCAGATCAAGTGCAAAAAGAATTATTATTATTATTGGCTAATTATTTAATATGAGACTTTTCTAGTTCTTTGTCATAAAAAGTAAATATTATTAAACTTCGCTTCTTGAGGCAAAACATTTTCATTTGCAAGCAAAATAAAAATCACAACGCTGAAGCTCCAACACAAAGGGCGGTGAAATAAATAAAACAAATAAATATTTTTTGGTTTGTTTGTTTATGAAATGTCTGTCTTGTTGACTAAAAGCCAAAGTAATGATGAAATAAAAGCTTTGGCCAAATTCATCTTCTACCTTTCAAGTTTTGAAATTCCCGTTCCAGCTTTTTCCTCAGCTCCACTTGCTCCAGCAGCTGCTTCTGCAGCTCCTCTAAGACAAAAAACAGAAGGTTGGAGGAGGAAAGAAACGAATTATCATCATCCATCTAGGACACTTTTCTATTTTTAACCACAGCAGTGATGAGGATGTGGGAAAAAAAAGAGAGAGTAAAATAAATTAAAGCTGAGGAAATTGGAGCAGATTTTTCAGGACAAGCAAAAATAAAACAACAAAGCAGATTATTATTTTTTTTTAAGCACAACATAAATACAATTGTAGAATTTTAATAATGTGTGCTGTGGAGTAATTAAAGTTTTATTCAAACAGAGAGGGGGATTTAAGAATTTGGCCCCTGAGATTCAAGAGTATTTAATGACAATTAAATGTAAATTTACTTTGAATAATAATAATAATAATAATAATAATAATAATAATATTCAAAGTAAATTTACATTTAATCGTCATTAAATACTCTTGAATCATTAAATAATAATAATAATAATTATTATTATTATTATTATTGTTATTATTATTATTATTATTATTATTATTATTATTATTATTATTATAAGTCTTACCTTTTGCCAGACTTTGGATGTCTCTTCTTGGCACAGCTCTGGTTGGCGCGTCCTCGCCTGAGCGCACACAAAAGTTTTTGTTTTTAAATTCATCTAATGAAAATAATAATAATAATAATAATAATAATAACATAATTTGTGATGGATCTGGTAAAAGCCTAAATGACCTGCCTGTATCTTACCCTCATCCGGCTCTCTCTGGTTCTCCTGCCCGTGGTGCTGAACACATTTGGTTTCTGTCTCCTCCACGGTGGAAGACGGCTCCTCTTTGCTCGCGCTCTCGTCTTTAGAGAAAACAAACCAGCGTCACTCCCCCAGTTCACCCAGCTCATCATACTGGAACATAACTGAACAAGTGTCTAACCATTTGTAATGAGCACTGCTGTCAGGTAGTTGGTGGGTCTGAACTGACTGTTCCTTTGTTGCGGCTCAGCTCGCTCCGGTGTGTAAACCTTAAAGGTTGGATTTAAATGAGATGCATAAAAAAAAAATAGATTTATTCAAAGTGTTTTATTTGCGGGGATTTATGTATTTATTATTTATTTTGTGTGTGTGTTGTAAAGTAATTGGAAATTTACACATAAGGACACAATGTGTTACTCAGAAAGTCAGAACAAGGTGTGCGTAAAAAGAGTTCCGGTTAGAAGAGACTCACTTCTGTGAAAGGCGCGGGCACGTGGTGCTCTGATAACTGTTTGCTCCGCGCGTCTCTTTCAAAGGACGTGCCCACGTGGAGGCTCAGTTTGTGGGACTCAGCCGGAGCCCCCTCCGTGCCTCTGGAGTCAGAGTCCTGCGTCAGGCCGGGAGGAGTCCGAGGACACATGGAAGAGGACAGAGGCCTGGAGTCCTCCTCCTCGGGCGTTTTGTTTGTCCCGACGTCCACGTCGGGCTCGCCCTCGCTGTCCACGCACGGGGACACGGAGCGGTAGCTGGAGCTCTCGCTTAAAAAGTCTGGAGACAGATACCCCGCGCGCGCCCCGCCGTAACCCCCCCTGGTGCCGTACAGCTTGGCGATGCAGTCCGCGTCTTTGATGACGGGTCTGAACGCGGACACGTAGCTGCTCTTCCGGGGCGGCAGGCTCAGACCCTCGTCCCCGGATTTGTCGTCGTCGTTGCGCGCGGAGTGCGCGCTGGAGCAGCGCTCGTGCTCCGGCGCGCTGTCTTTGGACGTGTTGGTGCTGCGGTCGCTGCTCTCAGACATGTCCGCGTCCGTCGCTCTGGCGGGACACAGCAGCTCCGGCGGTGGGGGCTTGTGCGGGTAGGGGGGCATGGGGAGCGGGCCCGCTGCGGGCCAGAACATGGGGAAGGAGTAGGCGCTGTCCTTGGTACTGGGCCACAGCACCCCCGGCAGGCCCGCTTTGCTCTGCTCGCTCATCAAACCGTCCTCTTTCTTCTGGCACAGGCCGAAGGCCGGGAAGCCGTACGGGTGGGGGAACAGCGGCGGGGGGATCTTCTGGAGCATCCCGAAACCTTTGCTGGGCACCGGGATGACCGGGTAGCTGCGCGCGCTGCTCATGGCGCCGCGCGCGTCCTCGCAGCTGAGGATTTTTGCGGGGACCTCGGGCGATTCCCGGGAACGGAGGGGCCCCTGCAGCTTCAGAGAGGAGCTGGACTCGGAGCCCCCGCCGCCCGGCAGGGTCCTCTTGCGGCTGCCCCCGTTGAACATGGCCTTCACGTCCTCCCACGCGTGCAGGATCTCCAGGGCGCTGCTCTTGTCCGTCAGCTTCAGGTGCCGCCGCCACGAGTTGAAGTTGGCCGCGTCCGGCTGCGTGTACTTGGACTCCGGCGTGCGGTGCGAGTGAAAGATGAATTTATTCGGGGAGAAGTACATGTTGCAGTAGGAGCACTTGATGCACTTGGCCCTGGAGCTGTTGTACCTGGCCGGGATGAAGCTGCCGCGGCTCCCCCACGCGCATTCGTGCGACACGTCGAAGGCGAAATTGTCCGGAAGTTTGGGAGGGGAGTGAGCCCCCAGGAAAGACTTACAGAGCCTCTCCGCCTCGCGCTTGGTGATCATCCCGCAGCGCCTGGAGGAGATGGGCATGGCCCCGGCTCTGCGCAGGATCTCCAGCTGGACGGGGGTGCACTGGACGCAGGTGATCCCCAGCGCCACGCGCCGGTTGTGGATCTCGTTGTAGCTGTAGTTCTTCAGCAAGGTGTTTGATATCTGCGCGAGGCAAAGCCTTTCCTGACCATCTATCACCAGGGACACGATGGGTATTCCGTAGAGCACCGTCTCCCCCACCTGGTTGGGCTTCAGGCTGGAGCTCGGGTAGGAAAGTTCTTGTTTGGAGTTTGGAGAGGAGCTGGAGTCTCGTCCTGCAGGTATGGAGTCCATTCTTTGGAGACCTGCTGTGAAAACATTTCATTTAGTTCAGCCTCGGGTACTATTTCTCTAATAAGTCTTTCATGTTCAGTTTGAATTTAATTGACTTGACTTTTTAAATTTATTTCTATTTTTAGAGCTCACGTTTTTATAAAACAAAGCAACACGCTTTGGTTTTGGTTTTACGCACAGCCTCGCTTTAATGATCTTTGAAGGCTTTCTTTTACTGTTAATGGGACATCTTAAAAACAACTAAAATGTCCAAGAACCGTATTAAATAAAACATGATTAACAAAAAGAATAAGAAACAAACTGCATGATGAGGCACAAGTCAGAGATCTGTCTCCAAGAGTCACCTTTAAACGCGCCCGCAGCTCCCCTCTGGTTCCTGCAGCGCAGGTGAAGGTGATGGAACGAAGGCTGCAGGATGAATCAGGCGTGCGTGTTGGAGGATGTGAGGATGTTCTCTTCAGGAGCAGGTCGCCTCCTCTCTCCTGCTCGCCGTCCTCCCGTCTCTCTCTGCAGCGCGCGGGCGCACGGTGTGTGTTGCGCCACCAGCAGCAGCGGTGTCCACATGGCAGGCAGGCTGTGGTACAGCCCCCTCTATGACAGCGACAGCAATCATGAGAGCAAAAAGAAAAGGAAAAAAAAAACTTACAGGAAGGGACTCCCATCACACAGGCAGGCAGCCCGCATTAACTATAGATTCATGACCAATAAAGAAGTGCTGGTCCTCTGCAGCCTGAAGGTCTGTGCGTAAAAAGATGGAGACAAACAGGAAGTAGTTGAACAATTTCCATGTTTGAAGTAATTCAGCTCAACTTTTATTGTCTGAGGATTTAATTCATAGATTTTTGGAAGGACGCAGCGTTTTACGCATGACTGGCACGTGGGGGGTTGAGCTAAAGCTGCGGACACATTGTTGTGCGCGTGGAGCAGCAGGATCCGCTGATGAATACAGCGCGCAGGCCTTCATCACGTGCTGGGTTCCCACGTTCACACAGGGCCCGCGCGCCGTCTATCAGCAGCTGCTGTGAGGGTCACTGTGATCTGCTTTTATTTATTTACCCCCCCACCCACACACACACACACACACACACACACACACACACACACACTCCTCCGGGGCTCAAATAAAAGAATCAGACAGAAGAACAACGCGCAGCCAAAACGCACAATGAGTGGTCGACATTTAGCTTTTGAAAGCCAATCAAAAGGTTTTGTGTTTGTCTTTTCTCTTTCTGTGATTCCGTGCACGCGCAGCGTCAGACACTGATGTAATATTGATGAAGGTAACGGGACACGTTCTGCTAATGGACTGATCTGACCACAGCAATAATGACAACCTGCAGGAATTATTCACTCAGAGGCTCAGATAAAATAATTCTGGACATTAGTTTATTTTAACAGTAAAACTTTAATGATGATTATAATAATATCAACAACAATAATATAATAATAATAATAATAATAATGAAATAATAATAATAATAATTATTATATTATTGTTAATAAAAGTATTGTTACGTTACACTATCCAAAGGCTATTCAGGCAAAAAATGGATTTTAAGTTTTCTAGCACTATGAAAAAACATGTGTAAGCTAAATATTTAAACATGTTTAAAACTAAAAATCTTAATGAGTTTATGTGATGTATTCATGGTTATTCATATATAATGTCTTGAATGCCTTCAGATGTATATATAGGCACCATGACTGGGAGCGAATGAATAAATTAATGTGTATATAAGCAAATAAAAAATGCATGTGAAAATAATAAATAAATAAAATAATGTATATAATAATAATAATAATAATAATAATAATAATAATAATGGAAGAAAACAAGAACATCTGAGATTATGGCAAATATCCTATGAAAATGGGAAACCCTCAATGAAACATTTATAACTATACCGAAGATGAAGAAAGACTGCCTCACCAAAGAAACCATCAAGAATGTCAATGAAGCTATTAGGAAAAATCAAATGTGACATGAGTCGTCCAGTTTCTTATCCATGCAACAACAGCAATATAGCTGAAAAACCATGACAGAAAGGTAAAGAAAGCAACCAGTATGGAAATACAAGGTTAAGAAAGAGACACTAAGAGCTGACATTTTGCTCCTTGGTGAAATAAAGAAGGGTTCCACAGTCAAAAAGAAGAAATGGAAACACCTGAAGAGAAAGTTAAACATCTAGCAGAGAGAACCCATTGCTGTGGCTCCGTAAATACTAAGGCAACACATACAAGCCAAGGCACAGATTCAGAAGATTTGATAAAATAAGCAAGTTCTTTAGAGAAAACAAGATCTTTAAAAAAAAAAAAAAAAAAACAAGAAAGGAAACAAAAGAGTGGAAGAGAATGAACCACCTATACCATAAAAGCAGTTGATGTCTTTTAGTGCAGGATCTGGGAGAACAGTGATTTTAAGTTACAATGGGGGAGCACCGTGGATCCAAGAACTGCAGAATAAACACATAAACCTCAAGAAGCAAGAGTGGAGTGGTCAGATCAATATCAGTGCTGCTGTCAACACGACTAACAACTGAAGACTCCAGGGTACATAACGTTTAAACTAAAAACATACCTAACATCCATCAGACTTACAGCGGGATTGTCCAGAACACAGAGAAGTGTCATGACTAGTTCACAAAAGGTTTTAACTTCTACCAAAAACTGACGACACTCAGAACAGTGGTGGCTCCTGAGCAACAATATTAGTGGGGTGGACAATGACTTCCTGCATCAATAACCACAAATCTTTACAAAATGCGTAACATTTTTTGCAAAATAAATAAAATAAATAAAAATGTATATTTGTTGCATAATGTTTAATTTCTTGTTGCTGTTTTTGCGTGTCTACTAAGAGTTTGCATTTTTTTTTCTCGTTCCAGCTGGTCGAGGTCATGTCTCATCTCATGAAAAACAGTCCAGTCTAATAAATCAGAGAACCGGACACCTTCCAGTCCCAGCCGACAGGTGCACAACTTTCTGAGTTGGATTATTAATTTGATTTGTGTCACGATCCAGGGAGAAGAGAGAGTATTCGCAGGAGGACCTGGACCCGGCAGGGAAGAATTGGAACCACAAACAGAAGGACCGGATGGCTTGAAGAGACAAAAATGACAATTAGTTGTTGCACTGCTGGAACACGGAAATGCTGACAGGGCAGCGATAACTTACCTAGCCCTCAAGGTGGGGGGGCAGGGTGCAGACAGAGCAGGACCATGGAACGAGGAAGGCAGAGCGGGACCAGATCATGACACCATGAGAGGACAATACTCGACTATGTCTGGAGGACAGAATAAATACTACTCACTAATTAGGTGATCAGGAACACCTGCGGAAGGAGGCTGAGAAGCAGGTGATCATGACAATTTGAAGTAATAATTCAGAAATACACTCCAGATTAATACAGTTAAATGGGAGGAAAGTTCAGTGAAGTAAGTCCCAAAAAAAGTGAAAAATTATGAAAAAAAACTATTATCACTCAATCAAGTCAAGTCAAGTCATCTTTATTTATAGAGCACAAGTGGGAATCAAACCCACAAACACTCAGTGCTTCGACCATTGACGCACCACAGTCACACATGCACACAAGAATCAGACTTGTATAAATAAGGTCCCAACATGTTGTTAGAAACTTCCTGTTCTTTGACTTATCTCTGTGCTTCTCAGTTTTCTGTTCTGGTCCCCTCTGTTTGTGCCAAATGGATTTTACACAGAATATCTCCACTGCTGGTCTCAGCAGGTTTCATTGCAGATATTACTGAGTTTGAGCTCAAGTCAGATTTAGGTAGTTGTCATATCAATGTGTTAAAACCAGCCTAATGTGTCCACAGGGCAGAAAATAAGATGCCCCAAATGAAACTAATTAAAACCAGCCAGTTTGGATCATTGGTCACACGTTCGGATCTGCTTGAAGAATGCGGATCATTGAACAATACTGTCCCGTAATGGTAAATAAGTAAATAACACTGAGGATGAGTCAAAAAAAAATAATTTAAATTCTACGTAAAATTGTTAAAATACTTGAAAAATACACTAAACAAAACAATACACAGCAAGCACAGTAAATAAGTTATTTACTTTGCTTATTAAGCGGAAATACTTTATGGCGCACACAATTTCTTTAGGTAGGGCTATGCACTACCTGCCATTATGGATCATTCGCCACTGCTCAGAACCCAAAAAACAGACCAATAACCTGCCTACACACAACATACAAGATCATCACATCTATTATTGCTGAGAAGACCTACACATTCCTTGAAAACAACTTGTTATCGGCAGAACAAAAAAGGCGTAGGAAAGGAAGCTACAAATGCAAAGACCATTTGCTTATCAAGAAAGTAATACTGGAAGAAGCAAAGACAACAAAAATAACTTTTCAACAGCATGAATTGACTACAACAAAGCTCTTGACAGTGTATAACACACCTGGATATTAAAAGCCTTGAAATATAAATTATGTCCTCTTATTATCAAGACCATTAAAAAACATGAAAATTTGGAAGACAACTCTGAATCTTCACCCTTCAGAAGGGTCAATAAAATCTAGATTAAACTCAAAATTGGGAACATTCAAGGAGACCCATTATCGTCGCTGTTCTTTTGTCTAACATTAGCTCCCTTTACACACTGCTCAACAACGGTACCTTATGAGTATGAGTCACAAAATGGCAAGGTAAGTCAAGACATATGTCGAAAACAACACCCAACAAACATGTCTGCTCTCCATTATCGACTTTAAGTGATGAAATTAGCATGGAGTTACGCCTGGACAAATGTACCAATCTGCCTTTAAAAGACTTCTGACTTATACCTAGACACCAAGACCACTATTAAGGAACTAGTCGAAGAAGGTGCATGCAAATCATGGGAATTAATGAGGGTGGTGTAATCTAGCACTCCACAATGAACGAAAAACAACAAAACAGGAAGGAGTACTACAGAAGAGTAAAAATGATAATACAAAGTAAACTCAATGCCAACAAATTTGAACCCATTAAAACCTTAGCTATACCTGTAGTGACATATAGCCCCAGCATCATTAATTGGAACCTAAATGACACCAAGAAACTAGACATGAAGACAAAAAAGATGCTAACAATGATAAAGATGCACCACCCAAAAGCAGAATTGACGGGCTCTACTCACCAAGAACAACAGGAGAAAGAGGCGTGGTCCAACTGGAACTGACCTTCAAAACTACTAATGCTGCAGGATAAACTTTCTGCTGCAGCTGCTCAGCTTTTCTCCGTGCAGAGCTGAGAAGTGGGCGTGGCTAAGAGCTCTTGCAGGTGGCAAAGAGCAGACAAGGCAGGGAGCTGAAATCATGACATTCTGTGCTCTTTTAGAGGGTTTGGAGTTTAGAAACATTGTTTAGAATATTGCAAGAATGTGTGAAGGGTTTAAAACGCCTTTACACACACACACACACACACACACACACACACACACACACACACACAGGTAGTCCTCGGGTTACAACGGTCTCGAGTTACGACGTTTCGTATTTACAATGGCATCTTCCTTATTCACGTTACGCGGTTGCGTTCGGTTTTACGACGGTTTTACAACGTTAAATGTCGTAACGCGGCGGCGCAGCGGCGGACGAATACAGTACGCGGTGCAGCGGTGGAGGAATACAGTACTGTACGGAGGAGGATGGCGTCACTAGCATCCCTGTAGGCCATTAGCCCTTCATTAGCCCTTCATTATGACTCCCAAAATGCAAGGTGGACTCTTCTGATTGCAGTGCATCAAGGAAAAGGAAGGCCATCACCATGGACTTGTGTCAAAAATTGGTTTACGCGCTTGGTAAAACAGGTACGTCATATGTGTTTACGTACGTTCCGACTTACGTCAAATTCGGTTTACAATGCCGCGTGAGAACGGATCTCCGTTGTTAGTCGAGGACTACCTGTATATATCATAAAATTAACAACTACTTACTACTTGTACTACTTTTCCTACTTAGCGTTTTTTCACTTATCGCGGGGCTTCAGGGTACAGATGCCCGCGATAAACGAGGGACTACTGTATACTTTTTTTAATACTTTATATTATTGCTATTTTTGGGTGTTACTGGGACCCTGAGTACACAAGTTCATTCCACCTCATGTACCATGTGATGCAAATGACAATAAAGAAACTTGAACTTGAACAACAACAACTGTGTGTGTGTGTGGGTGGG
>JAVCKU010000013.1:10445264-10470194 GCA_032273985.1 Hypsolebias coamazonicus
TTTTGTTTTTTTTAAAAAAAAAAAAAAAAAAAAAAAAAAAAAAAAAAAAAACACGACATTTTGCAACACCGTGCGTTAGAGAATAAAACATGCAACAAAAGAAACATCACGACCAACAATGTGAACTATGAAAAAAGTGTTCCAATTTATCATCAATGAACAAAGATACACTGGGAAGAAACTGGGATCACTCGAACCAATCACCATTAGTTTCAAGAGTCGCGAGAAATTATTACCCAATCAGAGTGAGCAATACTCACGCGGAACGCTGATTGACATCAAAAATGAACCAATCAAACACGTAAAACCCACTTAGGGGCGTTTCCAGGAAGAAAATAGTTAAAATTTTCCTGTAATGGCGGACCAGACAGAGAGCGAAACCGTGGGGTTTAACGACAACAGGTCAGAAATCAGAAAATTAGACGTTAAAATAAATACGAGCAGATTGTTTTGTTGAACATATGCCAGTATTTTATATGCATAGGGCTGAAGGTATTTATGATAGAAATGTTGTGATAAGTAGCAGTTTAGTTGTGGATGTAGCCACGCTAGCTAACTAGCTTGTTGCTAACTAGCCCATGTTGCAGCTTTCTTGCTGCTCCGCTAGGCGGTAAACAGACACTTTTCTAATTCTACTACGCTGCCAACTCACTGGACCCTAGTCTTGCGTTCAGACAATACATATGTTAATAATTATTAACCCAGTTAGTTAAGCTATAACAGTGGCAAATATATGCACACAACTTCGTCAGTGTTTTGAATGGAATGAGTTTTTTTTTTTAGCCTTGTTAGCCAGAAACGATACATGGATTTATGCGTACACAATCCACTGGGCATACCCCCAAAATAATCTAAGCAGACTTTTTCCAAGCTTTTTCCATATCTGCAAACATACATAAACGAATAATTGCATGTTTAACAGCGATTCATTTATAAAGGTAAAGTTATAATTGATTCACATTGCCGCTTTCCGTCCATCATTGAAACACCTTCATTATCATTGAAGATTCAAGGTTCTTTATTGTCATTCACATCACATGTGGTACATGAGGTGGAACGAAATTGTGTACACAGGGTCCCAGTTACAATAATAATAATTAAAAAAAATTAACAGTATCATCTGTCACACATTTTTTGCCCCACTCCCCTCAGGAAGGAGGTTAGGGAGCATTAAGTGTAGAACCACTAGACTGAGGAACAGCTTCTACCCTGAGGCTGTTGGACTCATGAATATCTAACCAGGATAATCACTATGAAAAAAAAAAATCACTGTAATGCCATTTTGATTGATGATATGTGCTGCTGATTGTCCATGCTGCTGATCTCATGCTGCTGATTACCGGGGTATTTCGTGCTGCTGTATGAATTCATACTCATTTACTCACACAGACTCATGTTCATGCTGCTGTTGTTCGGCGTATTGTTTTTGCATTAGTGTTTGGCATATTTCTTAGTTTATATCGTGGATCCTTATTTACTGGTCCCTTTTACAATTTATATTTTTTTGCTATTGCTGGATGTAACTGGGGCCCTGTGTACGCAATTTTGTTCCACCTCGTGTACCACGTGATGGAAATGACAATAAAACCTACCTGAACTTGAACTTGAAATGTACATAACTCGTTAAGCATCTGAATCATAAATGTCACAAAACATCACAATCGTTCAAGGGTAATTTGTGCTAACAAGACTTTCAGCTCTTCTGCACAGTTACAGTGTTGTATTTCATCAGTGCAGTGATTAAACTGATTAACTCTGTCACCGCTGATGTAGCAGGCAAGAATTACCATCAAAAAGTCCAAAAACACAGACAAAATGTTTATTTGATGTATTCTGTTAAACTTTATAGGACTAAATTTTGGCTTTTTGAAGTTTTTTGATCAGGAGCATCTGAATTGCAAAGATTAGTCAACAGCTGAAGCAGGTTTCACAAAAATAGTTAAGTCTCTGAAGCTGATTGCACAAATGCTGTAGACTTTAATTCGGCTTGACACTTACAAAAAAAAAAAAAAGAACAAAAGACAAACACTAAGCAAACCTCGAGGTAAACACGTATCCTGAATTTTGCTAATAAAATGCAAAATCAGCATATTTTAAAATATGATAAGCAAGTTAGACATTAACCTCACCAGAACTTGTTAGAACTACAGTACTTTCTGCAAATAAGAAGGGCATCCAGTGCAGCCTTAATTATGTGAAATGTATTATGAAAGACAGCTGCAGAGCCTGCTGTGAAGGACAGCGAGTTCTCCACAAACCCTCTTTCACTACCGATGATCAGAAATACCCGCACGTGCTTATAGCAGTTTATTTTAAGATTTAAAAAAATATATATTAACGTGATCATTTTTACACTTGAGGTGAGTGTGTGGGGGAACATATTTATGCGACAGTCTGGAAATGCTCTTAAACGTGTGGTTTTTCCTGGATCATGTGAGTCGGTGGTTTATCTTAAAGATAGTAAAACAAACATGCAAGTTTCTGCTGAACTTTCCATAAAGGCATGTTTGCCTCTGCAGTGAGTGTTCAAATCGTCCGGCAGGAGTCTTAACGCTACTTAGCGACATTTAGAGTTCAGTCATGTGGACTTCTTTGCAGTATTTATAAGTGCGGAATGCTGTTTAGAGAAAATGCCATATTAGGGCTATTAGGACTGGATGCCTACTGTAGATTGGTGCTCTAAAGCTTCAGATTATTCAAATGAGTGAGTAAAAGGCGCTTTCCAATTCAAGATACAAATTTATGATCTCACAAGAGGGGGTTTAAAACTCTCACAGGACATGAAATGGATTTTTTTTTTCCAACTCCGTCCCACTGAGGGACTAGTTCACTGTACCCCACAGAGAGCTTGACCCTAAAACTCTGGCACTGAGCTGAGGACGTCAAGAGGAACACCACATCCTGCATTCTGAAGAGCAAAGAAGGTGGATTTTATTCAGGAAACAGTTAATTGGGAAAAAAGAAAATGGGAGACTACGACGAAGAAACCGCTTTTCTTGGACAAACGGGTCCTTACTTTTGGGCCACCTTCTTCCTACTAAATACAGTTTTTGTGTCAACTGGATTCAACGGACTTTACATCATCTTTGCTGGAGCAGCTCCGAAACACCATTGTTTCGTTCCGGACGTCAACTTGACTGAGGAGTGGAGAAGTGCCATCATCCCCTTGACAACCGTGGGGAGTGAACATGTTCAGAGCCAGTGCAGCAGATATAAACTAGATGTGGTTAAAAATCTCTCCGATCACGGATATGTTCCTTGGAAGGACGTTAACCTCACTGATCTGCAGCAGGAGGGATGTTTAGATGGATGGAACTACAGCAAAGACATCTACCAGTGCACTATAGTCACCGAGGTCAGTATGAGAGTGCAACTTTTTACCAATCTGAGCTCTAGGGGCTCTTGGTTTTTGTGTTTTATACTATTTTTCCACATCTTTTACAGTGGGACCTTGTTTGTGACAACAAATGGAAAGTTCCATTTGCATCCTCAACGCTTTTTGTGGGATACCTTCTTGGGTCCCTAATCTCAGGGCAATTATCAGACAGGTATTTTACATTAAATTATCCTTTAAAATGTCAATTATGGTACTTTAACTGCATATTTATGGGTTACGTCAACATCTCATAGATGTTTTATTCTCACTAAGAAGTTTGAAAATGTATAAACTGCTGGATTGCTTTTGGGAAATAAACTTTTGATTTAATTCATTAAAGTTGAATCTACTGTAGTGAGTGTAAATGGAGGCTTCAGATCAGATGCTAATAAAGGCAACAGCACCATCTGCTGTTAAACTAGATGTTTATTGAGGTTAAATCTTCTAAATCAGGGGTCTGCAACCTTTGCAATCAAAAGAGCCATTTTTGCCACTTTGCTTACTAATTATGACGTGCCACTGTGTACTGTCAACTGGTTGCCCGTGGACCACAAGTTTGTTGGAGATGGCTTTTCCAACCAGTAGAGATGATATTATAAAATGAAAAATGTCTAACTATTATTACCATTTATTGATATTTTTACATTTTAATACAAAATAAAAGACCAGATTCATGTAAGGAAAGAAATAATATATAGGTTTTAACAATTTTGTACAAATTTAAACGTTGAACTTTGCAAGCCGGTGTGAGTTCTCTTAATTGTTGAAGAATTAAGTACTGTATCCTACTTAAAGCATTAAGTTAAAGACAGTACAAAATTAGACAAGTTTGTTGGATATCCAGTTACATTTTTAAAGAAAAATAAATATTTTTGTTTACTTTGTTTGTTTTTTGTGTTTTATTCATAGTGTTATCAAAGTTACTCACCATATTCTTTCTCAGAAACTTGTCTTAAAGATATTCCACAACATTCTGGTGGTTTTGAGAGAAAGATCACGCCGAGAAACTGGAAGTCGACTGAAAGTGTCTAACAAACTACTAGCATGATGTAGTTCACATGTTTTCCTCTGTGTATTTGTACTATCCATCACATTTATGAAAATGACAGGAAATCTGCTAAAACTAGCCATTTTCATTGTTGGCATGAAATAAACGTCAGTTTTATTTTAGTTTTGATGAAAGCCTGAAAGAGCCGTTGCAGAGGTACCAAAGAGCCACATGTGGCCCCAGAGCCGCAGGTTGCAGACCCCTGCTCTAGCCTCTGCGCCACCACTTTCCCCTTTAAAATAAATGGAGCCACTATAATGTATAATAAAAACTAAAATGAAGATCATAACAAAACCAGTGCAAAAAAGTAAGTTTTTTCAGCTGATGATAATAATAATATTACTATTAATAACATGAATATTAATAACAACATTATTATTATTATCCTGGGGAAGACCCAGGACACACTGGAGAGACTTCGTCTGGGAACGCCTTGGAGTCCTCCCAGAAGCGCTGGAAGAGGTGGCTGTGGACAGAGATGCCTGGGCCTCCCTGCTCAAGTCGCTGCCCTCATGACCTGACTTCGAAACAAGCGGAAGATGATGGATGGATGATTATTATTTATGGTTTGACCTAGGCTCTGACAGGAACAATTTCTCTTATGTACATTTTTAAAGAGATGATTCTTAGAAACTGGTGTAAACCCTTTCTCTCCCTTAAAGAAATGTTAAAAGGACTGTACTTATATAGCAACTTTCTATCTTATCAAGATACTCAAAGCTCTTTACAACACAACCTGTACCTTCATTTACCCATTCATACAGCACTCTACTTTATCTATACAAAGAATAATCAGTACTTTATCACATTCATACATGATGGGACACACATCAGAGACAATGAGGGCTTCAGTGTTTTGCCCAGGGACACTTCAGCATGTGACTGCTGGTGGAAACAAACCCCGACTCTCCCATTGGCGGACGACTACTCTAACCACTCAGCCACAGCCGCCCTGCAGAAATAAACACTAGTGTTGTCAAACAACCTGTATAACAGTAAACATATTTTTAAAATTAACTTTCAACATTTGAGACCAACGTAGCTTTACACATAAACTGCTGCAAACATTAGTGACTTGCACAACTGACTTATTAGTTCCATTTTAAATATTTAATAACTTTTCACAGTATGGGCACCCCGCGCGACCCGAAAGGGAAAAAGCAGGTTAAAAAATAAATAATAATAAACTCAATGTGTACGAATCCTTTATGATTGTCTATTATTGTCTTTGTTGTCCACTGTTGTCACTCATTGTTAAAATCAGGTCTCTCTTGTAAATGAGTCCCCGAGGCACAGTGGGGTTAACCTGACTAAATAAAGGTTGAATGAATGAAAAAAGATAATGGATGGACCTTATCACAAATAAAATTGTGCAGATAGTCAAGACCATCATCGACAAATGATGGCACCGATGTAATGTAAATACAGCAGAAAATATCGTCTTTGTAGCACATTTAGTCCACTTTTTTTTTTTTTTTTTAGTACTGTGCACCTTCTTCTTCCTTGTAGGCGAAATAGACGGTGACAGGTCCAACACTTGTGTGAACTGTTTCTGCAGCTCCTATCACCATCCAGCACCCGATCCCATAGGCCAAACATGGGATACCTGCAACAACAGCACACTTTGGGATTATTTACACTCCTCTGTGACAAAATCTGAAATACAACTACTGTACTGTATAGATAAGAACCACTGACCCAGATTAATAACTTTCAGCATGTTGAAAAACTTGTCTTCAAAGGCCAGGTTCTGCGCAGGCGCTTTGGAGCAGTGGTACTTCACGAAGGGGAAGCAGCCTGTTCTCAGGATGTGGTAGTTGGTTCCCTGAACGCCCCAGTTAAAGTTAGATAAGCCAAACTGGTCGTTGTGGACGGAGCTGTAGCGGACACAGAAGGAAGTCCACGGTGGGAGTTTGCGCTGCAGCAGGTGACAGGTCAACACCTCGGAGGCTGCTGGCCGCCGAGCCGAGCGACCCCAGCTGCTCGGAAACAGAGCGACCTTCAAAAACACACCGTGGATCTTCCGCAAAGACTCCTTCATGATTTCTGGAATAATCATCTGAACTACATGCAGAACAGGCGGGCTGAACGCTGAACCAGATGATGTGACTCGTAAACAGCAGAGTACTTCAACAAGACTCCTGCTTAACCTCGACGAACAGTCCAGGTCCGAGAAGAGAACTGAACTTACGAGTCCTGTTGTCGGTCATGTCCCGCAGCGTCATGTCCGAACGCACACCCGCGTTAAACTCTCATAATTTATCTACAACCAACACAAACATACACATATAAACCAATAAATATGTTTTCATAATGTTTCCAAACAGACATTAGAGTTAATACGTCAATTTTATTTATGCTAACTGGTACGTCATCTAAATATGTCCGGTCAGAAACACAGAACAGAATATTTATTCTGCCAACATATTCGTGGGAGTTTTAACACTTTTTTTTTTATAATTAATTTTTATTTATTAAAAAAAAAAAACACGATGCTGTTTGTGAGGACTTTTCAAACCAGGACGTCTTCAGTTACCATACATGCTGCAGAAATAATAAATAAATGAATTTAAAAAAAGATATACAAGATTATTTGATTATTTTTTCTTATACTTTGCTCTAAATATGAAAAATAATATGAATAATTAAACACAACAAGATACAGAAGATGTAATTTATTTGATTAATAACTATAAGCATTATATATGAAAATACATGTTTTCCGCTCCTGTGTCCTGGAATATCTTGCAAAAACATCTGAAGGGAACTTGATCTCTCTAAGGGACTTCAAACATCTGCTAAGTTCATGACAAAAGCCAACACAGACATGTTCCTGTTTTTAGTATTTTATATCGCTTTATAATGTAGCTGTTCGTGTTCATTTTTTTATATCATTTCTCCCATTTAATTTTCATTTTATATGCTTTTTTATGATTGTCTGCTGTTGTGATCTGTTAAAATAGGTCTATCTTGTAAATGAATCCTAGAAGCTCAATGAGACTTACCTGTTTGATTAAAAGTTGAATGAATGAAAAAAAATAAAACACCAAGAATATAGTTAAACTAAGTCAATTCTGTATGTGCTGCTGGTGAGAGTCTGAAGTTCAACAAATACAAAAATTTCAGACCGAAATAAATTTCTGTCAATTTTCAAGACATTTTTTGACGTCTAAGTGCAAACCTTACAGTACAGGTTGAACACAAAAGAGTGGGGGGCTGGGGGTGTACTTGTCCTTGTTAGCAGCACCTTACAAAATCACATACATGTACTAAATAATATTTTTATTGTCTACATACAGAAAATGTCTTTTGAGAATAAAACTGCAGACAGTAGTTTTTTCTTATCAACTTTGTACTGAATGTTTAATGTTTTCTCCTATACAGTATAGTGAAAATTTTTTTTTTACTAAACACAAATGTACATCTATTATCACTAAACAACATGTTCATGATAATATATTACAAACTGTATCTACACTAATTTTATACTTGTAGTTTGTAATTTTGAAGTTTCCATCTAATGTTGATGTCAAAGCAAACTGACTTTTTGTAGAAACATCTTACCCCTCAACACATATTAAGCCTGGTAAAAGAAAACAAAATACTTTAAAGATTTATGATTAAGAGTTGTGCTTTTTAGCCTGTATACAGCTCAAAGATGCATTTATTAATGTTGGCGTTGGAACTTTATTTGGTAATATTGCACTTCACAGGTGATGCAGCTGTCTCCGCAGCAGGTTTATCCTTCAGATGGTTCTTGTTCCGAAATATAGTCTGCAGCACATCTTCTATGGGCTTTATGAGCTCCTACAGCAAAACAAAGTGAAAAGGTACAAAAGTAAAACAGTGATATGAAGTTATTGAACATAAATTGATTATATTTTCTTCAGAAGACACTGTTCAGCTCACCACAGTTTAATAAAATGCACGTTTCATAAGACAGACAAGATGAAACTGGTACTCGTTAGCATGGTACCTTGAAATTGTTTCCTCCCTGCGTTTTAGCGGATGATATTTGCTGATGAATGACTGACAGATTCTGAGCAAAGGTCACCAGAGCTCCCTGGAGATCCTCTGAGATCGTTCTATTAACAACATTCCAAACAAATGAGTTTACTAATGATCCCCTTGTTGCCCGCTAAGAAACAATCACCTTGTTCATTTGATGCTGGTGGATAAATGAAACTTTCAGCAGATCACATTTCCAGTCTATAGGGGGATGAGCACAGCGTGATTTAACTGTTCCAGGGCTGTGTAATCTAAAGGATTTCTGTGATGAATTTGTTAAATAACCCTCTGCTTAACAACTTGTGGAGTTTCTAAATTTTACAAAACCAGAGGTGGCATTTTAATCTTGTAAAGAATGGGTTTTACTTCCAGTGCTGCTAAACTTCTCACCCATCTAATATTGTTCTTTGTGTTTCTAGTAAAAACAAAGTTAAATTAAGTGTTATGAAACTTTAAATTAGATACCAAATGAGTTTACAGTGGCAAGGAAATGGAACTAAGGATCTAAAAGTAAAACAATAATAATAACTTTTGACCTTTTATGTAAATGTCACAAGGTCAGGAACAGACTGAAGACATTCATGATTTATAAAATATGATTCAGGGTTATAACACCTTTTCCAAAATCAAATTCACTTTTTAAGCACAGATTTTCACTCAATGTTCAAACATACCTGTGCACATTTTTCTGACCACAATATATCAAAGAGATGTAATGAGAAATACTTACATCATACCAAAGCGACATCGCTCACTGCTGTCATAAAATGCAAAAACGGTGCCTTGCTTCTGCTGAAAGGTGATTCACATACATAGTTAAAAGCACGCAGATTTTAAGTTTCAATAAAAGTTGTCTTTCTAGTTTCTAAATTGATGACATTAATGCCACCCTAACCACATTTTTCACCTATAAGTAAGACTTGTTTCTGTAAAGAGTGGCTCATGCACACTTTTAATCCATAAGGAGACATCTTTGAACGGTGACATTAAAGATGTTTCAAGCAGCTAATTTGAAACATGAAAGCAAAGTTGCCCTCAAAAAAATTTTTTATTGAGCTGAATACTGAGAAAGAAATACAATAAAACAGCCATGAAACCTGGAAGTCGTACCTTTTTGTTAAACCCAATGCCGTGTAGCTTGCACATCCTAAAGAACGAGCTGTGATAAAGCATCGAAAGGTTAGGATGAAACAAGTGGCTCCCGATGACCGCATAACCACTGACCACAAGGTGCTGTAAAAAAACAGGTAAACATAAGGAAGACATGTTGGATCTATAACACATTTGCAGAGACTAACCTTTCGGCTAATCCCAACCAAAATAGTTAATTCTATGCCCCATTGTCTTTGGGATTAAATCTAAAAAGTTGGGCTGCACACATTCCACACATTCCACACACCCGCACCTCCGTGCACACACACCCTTTAGGTCATTGCTGAGTTTGCATGTGTGATCGTTGAACATAATGTGCATTCGGCATGTGTGGTGAACTGCTGGGCCTTTCTTAATTAACTGAAGGGAGGAACAATTAATTCTGCAAAGACATGTCAAACAAAAAAAAAAACAAAAAAAGAGAACCTCAGCAAAGATAATACAATTTTGGGCCTGCAAATGTTAATAAATTTGACAATGAACTGAGGGTATATACTGTATTCTAAACACCACATATATTGTTTGAATAGAGGGATTTAGATGAGTAGCACTAGATGGGTTGAATAGTTAAAAGTGTCAGGGCTTAAGAGGATAAAAATGTTGCCGATTCTCTTTCCTGTGGGAGATGAAGAGCGCGGGCCTAAGCCGCAGTGAGCTCAGGAGAAAGCCCCATAACTCGCCGTGAAGGCTGTGTGTTTGCACATGTCAGACCCAGAGCCCTTGCACAACCATAAAAGTGTCCAGCAGGGACTTAATTGTGTTTGTAATATGCAAGTCCCTAATGATGGCCACTGCCGAAGCCATTAACAACTGCAGTGGCTAAAACTGCTGCAGCGAAGCACCAGGCCAGCAGCTAAATGAATGTTTGATAAAACAACACAAGTCGCAGATTAACAAGCGTAAACTCAGGCCTACTGCTAATAAAAGAACGCTATTGTTTATAGACTGGCACCAGGTTGATGAAGTATTCAGGCATGCATAATGAAAATTGTATGAATTATTAATGTGTTGATTATTTAGACTCATCTATCAAAACGATAATGAATTCTGGAACTAAACGCCAATTGAGTCCAGTGCATAGTTACAGTTTTTAGTTGTATTAACTAATAACTAATAAGAAAAAATGTTATTTCTTTGTGATTATCATAGTGGTGTAACCATCTTAGACCTAAGTAAGTCAAAATAATTTAAGCAGACTGCTTTCTTTTGTACATTCAGCACATCCTAATAAAAATCAAAGGAAAAAATCTACATTGATGAACAAATATCAATTAAAACCAAGCTTCTGATTGTTTAAAATAAATATCTGGTCTTACTTTAGCTGCAGCTTGTTGTTCACAGCATTTCCTTCTAACTGGCATTTGAACTTCTAAACAGCCTGTCTGCCAATTCAGCGTTCCTCCGGTCATCATCAGCAGCATCTGTGTCATGGCCAGCTGGTCACTGTAAGCGAGGTCCAGATCGATGACCCAAACCTGCCAACAACAAACAATTAACTGGGCGAGAGCAGATAAAACTTGACACTATTAAATAACCATTTAAAGTTAAAATTTTCACACACAAAAAGGAAACTCCAGTTGTTTAACCTTGTTACAGCTGGGGTTAGCACATTTTGATCTTTAAATGTCGTCAATGCTGAGAGGCAGGTGAATGGAAACAACGATTCTGTGTTTATTGAGGCTATTTTAGGTGATCCAGTTGTGTTAGTGACACGAGCACAAAGTAAATCCTTCTGTGTGTGTTTGGATTCAGTCTGCCCTGAGGTATAGTATGCTTGGTTCAGGTCTGATGAGAAGTAAAGTTCATATATGTATGGTAAATGGCATCATTATAAGTATATTAAGGGGTCAGGTAAGGACGTAGCCTTCCACTTAAACAGGGCTAATTTTGCAGATAATAACCTAATGGCTATGCCCTTTTTCAAAAGTGGCAAATAAATCACCAGTGAAGGAGTTGTTAATAACTAAGTGGCAGTCGGCTGCCTCCTTTAGCTATTCCTATTTGTCAAAGTAAACGCTCCTGCCACTGGATGCAAATTGCTGCCTGTCTGAACCTATAGTTTCAGTGAAGTGAGAACTTTTTCCCACTAAAACACAAACAGCTGAGCGTAACATCTGAGAGGCGTTCATTTGCTTTGTGAAACAAAGAGTGCAGTCTACGTCTAACGTTATCAGTTTAATAAACAGATCAGACAGCGGGTCTATGTGGGTAATAAGTTTCAGTTAAATCTCAGACAAGATTATAAGGGTTTTGGTTAAGCACGTCAAGGTTTTTAAAAACGTTTTCAAATCCAAAACATGCCAGCTAATGTATTTGTTATGGATCTTTTTTTTCTTTTTTAAATAATCAACTGATTTTGATCATTAAGAAAATAGCGTAAAGGCTCGCAAAATATCACAATATGACACTTAAAAGGTCTGAATGACTTCAGAGTTACAGGAAAAAAAAGTTGCTAAACGTGTAAGTTTGTAATTGAACTGTAGGGTTTACATAAATTAACATAAAAGTTTGTAAAATTTGTAATTAAAACTGTGATTTTATTTGCAAAACATTCATATTAAAATGCATTCTTTCCATAAAATACACTGCATATGCAATACGCACTACAAGAAGCACAAGTGTTTTACTTTAGATCCACATTCGGAAAGCCCTTACCTGGATAAAATAACTACTGCAGAAAGAAAAAGTATCCACAACTTGGCAGAATCATGTTGATATGTATCAGGAGTGATGGACACACTACGGCAAGCCATTCACTCAACTCCCCAAAACTCATACTCCCATGTCCCATTGTCGTTCTTAACAAAGCCGCAGGAAATGTAAGCCTGGATTGTACCTGTTTTCTATTGCCTTGCATTTTCATTAAAAACCCCGATGCTGCAGCTGTGGCCCCGCTGTTCCACAATGTGAGCAGCGACTGCAAGGGCAAACATATGTGACCCACTTCTTTCAATCAAATAAAGTAGGCAGCTTTTAGCAACAGGTTTGAATCTAAATTGATGTTTAAATCCAGACAGGTTTGCCCACGTGGCTCATCTCTGTCTGAGCTTTGTGTGTGTTAAGAACCTGACATTAAAGTTCCTGCCTCCATTGAAGCCCACGTCGTATTAGATTCTATTGTTATTTATGCTGTCTGTAAATCCGTTTCATTTTTAGGTCAGCATTTTAAATAAAAATTTAATTTAAAGCAGTTATAATTTTTTTTTAGCTGTTTAAGTAAACATCAGCATATGTCCCATTTGGATCATTAAAGGAAAAACTGTTTTCTGCCTCAAAGTCAAACTCTTAAAAAACATAATTGTGTTTTTAATAAAACACATACAATTTAAAGAAAAATAAATGTACCCAAAACTGACAAAAATGTAGGAAAATATAGGCAGAACAATGACTGGCTTTTTTAATGCAAAGAAAATATAAGCCAAAGTTGTCACTAAAGTTAAATTTCTACAAGAAAATAAATTACTTTTTACAAAATACCACTCACAGTACTGCACTGCTGTACTCTATTATCATTGAATCCAGAAGATACTACCCTCTAGTGGTGAGCATGTCCTCAATTAATCTGTAATCCAAACTGATGTTTAAAACTGGGACAGACTACTGAAAATACAGTCATTTTTGTAATTCTAAAATGAATAAGTAAAATTAAACAAATGGGAAAGATTTTAACATGTACAGTATTCCAGATACGTAGCTGCTATATGTATCTATTATAAGTGTGTGTTTTTCAAAACTTTATAGCTTTTTTTTATATTTTCTAAAATCTTTACTCTAGGTCCAGCATTTTCTCCACCATTCTGCCTTTTCCTGGAAAGTGTAGAGCACATTGTAAACCAAGCGTTTCACTTTACAGCTCTGGATCAATAGGCAGCCAATACGGCCACATGTTAGGAGCAGAGGTTAAAGCATCATAAACAAGTCCATTTCAAATATCATAAACCAAGAACCTTTCAACAAAACTTAATCCTGACGAATGAGTTAAGGTTTCGGTGCTGTCTTGCTATAACAATGTAATACATCTGAGCAGACCGCTGCAGGTAACCCGTGACGGGTTAAACACCGACTGGGTATCCTTGTGAATCTGTCAAATCACTTTACAACAACCTATTGCCAGAAAAAATAGGTGCTTCTGAATTTCTCTGCATTGTAAGGTTAAAGGGCAAGCTTTAAATGGTGGAATCAGAGTATTGACACAATAGGGCCTGACAGTTTATTAGATGGCCTTGTGACACATTTGTTCCCTGTGCCCACAGTTTACCTCATCTTGTTTTCAAGATCCCAAGGGGGCAGTATATGTAGGATGCACCTATCCAGTTACGTATATAGATCCCAACCCAGCTGAAAATTGATCTTTTCCACCAATATGGTGAAAGAAAGCGCTTTCATGAAATGGGCTGCAACAGTACGGCTCACATTTATCATGGCAGCTGCAGCTAGAGTCTTTTATTTCTCTGTCTGCAACTCACCTTCTGCTCCATGGTGCCGTGGTCTGTAAAGGTAGCTAGGCCCACAGAGACATAACCAACAACAAGGTGCTGTAGACAAGCCTGACCCACACGCATGCAGATGGAGTGCAAGGTGTCTGGATGTACTGACGTCTGTGGAACAGTGGACCCTATGACCTCTGGCTGACAGGAGCCGTGGAGCTGGTCTCCACAGGACAGCATGGCCACCTCACCCCCTGGCTCCAGTAACATATCCACTGTCAGATAAGTGACACTTTCTGAAGGGGGATATGCCTCCACTACGCCACCTGGACAGAGGGAGAGCAGAAAAATGGCTGCATGCACAAAACAAAACACCACCTCTGTTAGAGCACCTGAACACTTTTAACAACCAGGCATTAAATTATTTAACGTGTCCTTTCACAGAGGCAACGTCTAGGAACTAAAAATAGTAAATGGACTGTACTTATATAACACCTTTCTATCTTATCAAGACACTCAAAGTGCTTTACAACACAATGTGTCCTCATTTACCCATTCATACAGCACTCTACAAGATCTATACAAAGATTAATCACATCCATACACCAATGGGACACACATGAGGCAATGAGCGGTTCAGTGTCTTGCCCAGGGACACTTGGGCATGTGACTGCTGGTAGAATCAAACCCCCAACTCTCACATTGGAGGACGACTGCTCTTACCACTCAGCCACAGCCGCCAAAAAGGAGGTAAGAAATGCATACTCCACAGGACTGTGTCAGCGCTTGATAAAAAGTGTCTAACCTTGCCTGAGGAAGGTCTTCAGGAAGCAGGACCAACTGGGATAAGAGCAGGTTTTAGTAGGTTTGGCATAATGGGCCAGCCATTCTGGGATCTCATCTAAATATCTGTGAAATACAGTCTCCTACAGGAAAGTTAAAGTGCACATATTGCATGTCAGTAACATCAAACTGGGAACAGGTTTACAGATGTGGTTAATTTATTCTGTCCATTTAAAAATGTGTATTTTACTTCGTAGGTCCCTACATCAAGCTTTGTAAGTGTTTACATCACCAGACACCCTGGATTATCCAGATGACTCCAGTGACTGTTTATGATCCGTGAGATTTTGGTGACCTCTTCAGTTTCTGTGTACGCTGGATGCTGCAGGAGTGTCTATGTGTGAGTGACAGCCTATTATCAGAAGGCCTCAGGAGTCTAATAGCTTTAACTCACAGCCTCAAACCACCTGCCCTCAATAACAACTCTCCTCACTGGGCAGCTGATGAATACTTAAGCCAAGCCCATCTATCTGGGGATCAATCAGGGCTTGACTGGGATCGATATCACTCTTGTTTCTGTAACTACGAAATACCATTATGGTTTCACCACTTAATTATGCTGTTAATTTTTAGCTTTTGCTTTAGGTGTCCCTTAAAGCCTTTAGCGACTCTTTTCCCTCTCTCACGAACAGAGTAACTATCAACACCTACTCTAAACCTTTCACTGTCATGTTTTAATATATGTACAGTAAAGCTACAACTGACAAAGTTAAATAGACTGTGAAAAGACTGCCTCCTTTAAATACAGAGTTCTGTACACAATAGGGTGTGTGTGTTCTACCATTATGCAAGAATCACATTTGCCCAGACAAAAGAAACTGTAAAAATCTGGGCGAAAGATGAATAAATTCAGGATGGAGATAATATCTTTGCTCTTCTCTTGTACTATCTGGAGCGTTACTTTGTTTTGAGTATGTGCTGTTTGGCTTCACTGGAGACAGGACCAGAGATTATGCTGTTGGTATTCCAGTCATGTAACAGCCATCATTATATTCAACTACTGTAAGAGGCGAGGTCAAATGCTGCACAGTGATTCCCTCTATACAAACCATAAAGCAGACAATGGCGCGGCAAAAAGTGTAAGGGAACGGTTGTCATTCTCAACGGAAGAGCAAGCTCACCCCAGGACTTTGCCTGTGCAGTTCACAGAAACAGCAGGACAGGAAGAAACGAAAGAGGGGTATTTTGCCATAAATTATTTGGACTTAAAGCGCGTACAGGGCTCTGTGATAGGATTCAGCTTTTGCTTGGTGTCCACATAAAGCTGAGGCAATCTGGCCATAAATAAAATGGATGTTCCCCCTTTTTTGATTGCCGTTTCTTGATTGCATAGTGGAGCAATCCAGAAACTACAGTAAGTTTAGGGAAATATGAGGATACTGGTTGACATGTCCCATGACCCAAAGTGGAAGAAGCGGGTAAAGATAAGGATGGATGGTTGACATGTTGTGTATTTTTCATGTTTTATTTATTTTTTTAAGAATGCCACATCATAACTTTAATCTCAGCTCATGTATCATGTACATGTATTGTCATTTTAAAGTTCTTTTTGTTGTTGTTGTTGTTGAACTCTAAATACAAGTGAGGCAACAATTCGTCCCGATGTCACAAAAAGTATTTGTAGAATTCAACAAACACACTGACAACAGATGTTTTGAATTCAAGGTAATTATACAAAGCCAGATAATTAGAAACCTAAACTTCTTCATGCTATCACAGATTGCACAATATTTAGACAGACGACATCTGTATGAAATGTCCCTCCACCTCTTCAGTGGTAGGGATTGTCAAATGACCCATTTCGATGACGAACTTAACCTAAATAAGGTTTTCCTTAAGATCTGTTTGTACACAGCATGACGGAAAAAAATACTCCATCTGTTGAAGCTATTAGGTGTAATTTTTACCCTCTTGTGCTTAATGATCCATATGCAAGCTGTGTGAGCGCTTAAGTGTGTGTATGGCCCCCTTCAGGCATTGCATGGTTGAAGATCTACATGTCTTTAACCTCTCTCTGTGTAAATGCTAAAAGAGGCCTGGGGGCTTTCTTCAGGCTGAAACACGGTGCTGGAAGCTGTGGGCCTCACAATATTAGAAGAGAAACACACGTTTTCACGTTTCTCTGAGGGTGGAAGACCCTAACATTGTGGATAAAATAGCTCCTCCTTCATGTTGTGCACTTTTAGTCTTTGTTTTGCACAGCCAGGAAGAATGTAATTGTTGGTAATCCTCTGAAAGACCATGTGGGATTTTTTTTTTCTGAATTGTGCATTTTCATACTGAGCCTTTCAGAACAAGTGGTAACTAAACAAATCAAAAATGTGCACAAACTGAGGACTGTTATACTTTAATTTTATTTTTACCTTTACATTTATTAGTAATGTTAAAGAGAGTTCCACTCTGCAGTGAACACTACACACTTAATTATTGCTTATTTGTTATTTGTACGTAAATTACTGCTGACAATTAAATACAAATCCCAAGTGTTGAATAAATAATAAACAGTTTCATTCATGTAATGATTTGTGCTTGAATCCAGTTGTTTTTGAAAGCATAGAGTCTTTGTAGACTTTAAAAACGTCCCATTTTCTACATTTATTGTTACTGCAGAAAGGTGTGCAGATTGTTAACAACATGCATGCAATATTACTAATGCTATTAATGTGTTAAAGTGCTTAACAAAATATCCACAATTTTTACTAAGAAAATGTTACAGTGCAAAAAAAAAAAAACCCTTATCAACACAATTTTTTTTAATAATTTTTCGGCATTAAAGGCCAAATTTCTGTTTTCAACCTAAACAAGTACAACAGATGGACAAATGAATGCATTTAATGCATTTCAGAGGAAACAAAGTCGCAATGAAAAAGAAAAGAAACCATGCAATGAGGAGCACAGGATGTGGGCTTTGCTTTGATTAAAAGAGCAAGGTGTAGAATAAAGGCCAGTTAAAGTGTTGTGTCCATATGGCCCAGAAGCCCCGAGGCTGTCGGCCTACACTGGGGGCCTCGGCACTCTTCCCTCTCCATGGGACCCCAGCTGGTGAAATAAACCCCATTACTTTCCTCTGCAGCCTCAGCCACCATTATAGACCTTGGCTGTGGCTCAGCTACTCTCTGCCGTAATTAACAGCACCAAAGCTACAACAATTACTGCCCCGCACCATGCATGCCCTATGAATCAAAGAACCAGCTAACAGGAATAAAACGGAGAGACCCATAAGAAACTCGAGATGACTGCTGTTCTTTCAAATGGAATAAAAAGTAAAATCGTTTTGCTCCAAGCCCACAATCATTAGCCTGTAATTAGTTTACACAAAGCTCCCAGTTAAATGGCAAAATACGGTAATTAACACATGACAGAAAATCAAAGGCTACTTTGTAAGCATATGAGAAATAAAAGCCAGGTGCTCAAAAGTCGTGCACAGATTGCACCTGCAGTAAATGAATGGTTTAACACTGACTAAGTACATTTTATTTACACTCGATATATCTGACTGAGAGTTTATCAGTAATACATCTATCAAATTTTATAAAGAGAGGAATTTGAAATGCTATAACTATATAATTGGCTCGGAGCTAGAAAAGAGTGGACAGTTTTCTTTTCTGCACCAACAAATAAAAAGTTTTACTATCAGGTGCTCAAATGTACTTTTAGGACACAAGGCAGCTGTAAAGTGCAGCTGTGCAGAATAATTATAGTACATACATAAAAAAAAAATCCTAGTTGTGTTTTATGATTAAATCGACAAGCAGGAAAGTTACTTAGAGTATAATCGACTGAGCATAACTGGACATGCTTTTGTTTCCTCCCAAAAATAAAAAGTTTATACGTTAGGGAGACAGTTTACAGAAATTAAAAACTGCAACTCATAATAAAACTGAACAATGTTGTTTCATCTCACCACAACCTTTAGTTTATCAAGTGACTATAGCAAATCATGTCTTTCATGTACCACAATATGAAATTGAATATTTACTTTACTATAATACTATTTGTTAAGTACTTAAATGTAGCTGTTCTAGTTATAGATATAACAATGTTGCATTAGCATTAGTGTGATGATATTGTCCAAAAAGCATTCTACAGCTATGGAAATCTTCAGTTTACTTTATAAAATCAGTACTTTGAAGGAAGCCATGAGAAGAAGAGTAACAGTAAAAAAATTAAAAAATAAATAAATAAATAAATAAATAAATAAATAAATAAAGAGTTTAATCAAAAATAATACAAGGAAATCTCCTGAATTTAAATATAAATGCAAAAAAATCAAGCAAATATCAATAGTGTTTTCGTTAGAGGTCAAATATTTATATGGAAGCAGGACAAATAAAATGATCTAAGTCATATTTTTACCTGAGTCCATTCTGAGCCCCAAAGATCAGGACCATAATGATGATAACGCTGCAAAGCCCATTTATAGCAGCTGAGATGACAAACATCGCAGTACGCTGCAGCACGGCCACCATGTTGCCAGTTGATCTTAAAAAGCCAGCGTTGCATATTAATATTATGAGTCATGAGCTCTGCTAGTGTTTCATGAAGCTAAAACAACAAAAATAAAAAGAACATTACAACTACATGTATAATGTGGTATTCTTCTGTAATAAAGTACAGTACATATATTTGTGTCTTTTGGTGTCTTGCCTGGTTTAGTGAGCAGATATTTGCTTGACCAGGGGGAACATCAACTTCTGCCGCAGCAACAATCCTCCTTCCTCCAGATTTAGTGCCGTAGAGTTGTGAAACAGCTGGTTCTGGACCCAAGATCGGCACATCCAGCTCATCAGCCACTGCCAGGTCATCCATGTGGCTAACTCCGCCCACTATGTAGGCCTGCTGCCCCTGGATCAGGTGCCTGATACACTTCAGGGTGCGTGGACTGTACTTCAGCAGCGTAGACAGACACATGTTATGGGTCTGAGTGAACAAAGGGAGAAGAACAGATGAAGGTAAAAGTGACACCTTTTCTGTCTTCTGTTGTTTCTTGACCTGATTTATCAGAATGTACACACAACAGATCTATTATTCATATAGCCAGCAGGGTTTTGACCTCTCCTGTATTCTAGCAGGTTGAATTGATAAAATCTGCCTGTGGGAGGCCTCCCCTATCCCTCACTTCTTTAATGTGTACTACCAACGAGCTCCTTGGGAATACGACTAATTACTTCACATCTGTATTTATTTGATCCACATGGAATTATCCCTTCTGTCACTGGCAGAATGCGCTGCCAGCCACGGGTCGCAGCAATCCATCTCAGCAACACGTCTGGCACAGTTTAACAACAAAACAGCAGGAAAATCAATAAAAAGAAATGAAGAAGCCCGTGTCATGTTGCACTATCAGTCTAAATAATCCTTAATGGTGGATAGAATAATTTTAAGTTAAAATAAACAGGAGCCACTCCATGTTTTTACTGCGTGGAGGTGAAGAACACAATCCTGGTGGAGCAGCAGATGTGATAAATATGTAAATAAACCAGCTAAAATTAAATTATCTTCTGAAAGCCACCGCAGCAGCTCGTTACAAATGTTATAATTAAGTACAAACACTGTGTTTACAGAAAACTGAAAAATAGTGCAGAAGTTAATTTCAAACTAAATAAGAAACACTGGAAATGTGGTGCTCTCATAGGAAAACTATACAGTATTCAGTATTACCAACCCTCTCTAGCCCCCTCTAGAGGAAAATTGATAAACTACAAGTGATCATGCGAGACCTCCTTACAGTACGTAAATTGTATGAACACTGTGGAAACGCATGTGAGCTTTTATTACTTAAAAATGTATGCCTAAAAAATGAATACTATGAACCTTACAGGGAAATAATCTACAGCTTCTGGAGTTAGGATAGTAAAGTGTCTCTTGCTGCTTGAGGCCTGGGTATCAGCTCCATCTGTGGCTCCATCACAGTTCAGGAGGCTGCTGTAATACTGCAAGATGTCTTCCCCCAAATGCAGCGAGCATACATAGATCACCTCCACATTATCATCTATAATTAACAAAGAGGGCTTTAGGAACTACAACATTACAGTAATGCAAGTCAGCTCTGCAGGAAGACGTCCTACCTCTAACGTCAAACAATCTGCTTATTTGGGTGTTCTGGAGGACGTCATATCTTCTCAGCTTCAGTCGCTGGCTCTGAGAGAAACCTGTCACAGTAACGACATGCAGTGTTTTCAAACTGAATAAAAATGTGCAGCTCTGCATCTTCAAAAAAAAACATGTCACTACCTGGGAATAAAGGAGTGAAAGTGTAATCAGACTAGAGCAGTCTTTTGATTAATTCAGCCTAATAACAAGCAGGTGCAGAGCCTGACGTGTGCTGGGAGTCCTTTTGCACCATGTCCAGCCACAACCAAACTACATCCTGCGACCCCGCCAGGATTTTAGCCTGTGTCGGTCTGGATTTCTGCCTGAGAGAGAATCCTCAGCTGAATCAAGGTAATTAAATGATTGGATTCATGCTAATTAACAACAATGGGGTTCAACTTTCTAATTATCCTTGCTCACACAGCACTCTCTGTAGCCACCCCAAGTGCAAATAAAGCATTCCATCTGCTTGTAATTAGGCTTAATAATTTTAGACAATCGCTCAATGATTTACAATGTGCATGCCTGATTACAGTCTAAATGTGAGCGCTGTGGAGAAATTAGAACATGAACTGATCATAGCTTGCACTCTATGTTTAGCATAAAAACAGTGATTTTTTTTTTCTTTCTATTTTTTGCATAGCAATCACACCAGACCTTTGTGGCTCTTGTAAAATATTCACCATAATGGCTTTTCATTTGCTTAATCTGCAAATTAAATGGCAATTGAGAGTAAATTGTTCAGCTCCTTGGCATGGGTACTGTCATCATCCATTGAGTGCTTTCCTGCAGAGAGTCGTTTGAATGAGACAGAGAGTCTGCACCAGGGCCAAAGACTGGGGCAGCAGAGTGCTGAGACTGGGGATGACTGCTTCTAGATCAAATGTGTGTGTGTTTGAGTGGGTGCAGAGACAACGAAAGCTACCTAATGAAGGGATGTGGATAATGGTCCTCTTGGACGACTGGATGTGTTTCCAGTTGGCTGCCAGATGCTGGGGACAGAGAAAAGGAGTGATCAGAGAGGAGACAGGCTGAGCACACACACACACACACAAACACAAATCATCTCATCGCTGCATAGATACAACACACCAAACCAATCTCTCTTGGCTCACAGAAGCAAACCAAGCATGAAATACCACCATAATTAAATTAAGCGTTTACTTTAGAAACATCTTCTTACAATTAATTTAATCAGCAAGGTACATGATGCTACTGCCAGGGGAAGATTAGCAGACTTAATTACCAGGGTATGAATGTTTAAAGAGTGAGAACATACATTTATTGCATGTATACACACACGGTGATGTTCCAACTAAATGAACTTGTAGGCACTGATTAATATTATGTCAGCACTCTGAAAGATGCTCAGGCCAGATGACAGCACAGACATCGAGCGAGAATCAATTTACACAATATTACACATCAAACCTGCGACAGGTATACATTTTTCCCAATAAGATTCTAAATTGAAAGAATGGTAAATAGCAGAATATTTTGAGTAAAAGCATGTACTGTATGTTTTCAACCCTTGTAAAAAGCAGCCTTTTGTAACTTAAAGGCTTGAATTCTAAAAGGCTTCATTCTCTTTTTTTCCTCCTTGTCCATATTTTCTAGAATGTTGTCTTTATTTGTGGGAGTATTTTTAAACATGTTTCTGTTCATCTCTAACTGGAAGCACTAAAATAAATAAAACTGTGGCAGGGCGGTGGTGTGTAGTAGTGTTTTATTTGTGTCCTTCTGTTTTTTACAACTATTTTGGAGCACTAAAGACTTCACACTAGGTATTTAAATAAATTTAGATAAGATATTACTATTTTGAATAGATGGGAATTTTTTTAAACAAGATTTTTTACAAATGATAACAAGAAAAACTCCTAAATAAATCAGTTGAAAATAGGCCTGTCATGATAACCAGTTTTGCTGGGTGATTAATTGTCTCAGAAATGATTGCAATAAATGATAATATTGTTTGAAATTTGGCAATAATTTGTAATTGTTGTCCAATTTAAGAAGATATGTTGGTTAATTTCATTTTGAAAGTAGTACATCTTTTGACCACTGGATGGCAGTATAAGACAGTTTGAACAGAAGGATGGATAGTGAGGGAGCGAGCAGCGTGTCTCTATAAGAAAAATGGGAGGGAGGCCCCTTGACATGACATGAGCTGTATCTCCTTCCTTTTTTTCCGGTTCTCAAAATGGAGAACGCTCGGTGTGGTTTGAACTTTTGAGCATAGCATTTTTCACACAAAGCTTTTAATAAAAAAAAATTTAAAAATCGTAAGTTCTCAGCTTCTTTTTTCAGAGAAAAACAACTTTTTGTACGAAGTCACGAGTTTCAACCGTGAATTTTGGAGTTTAGACAAGACAGAGATTTTTCCCCGAGGTCGGCCTGTTAGCTTAGCGCGTAGCTTAGCTTCTCAGCTTAGTTGCTTTTAACAATCCAAAAGCGTAATTTTGGACGATTAAAATGGATTTTAAAGAGAAAGTGAGGGGTCAGTGAAGAGCACCGGAGTTGACCTTTTGTCATCCAGTGTCTTCAGTAGAAAGAGAGACACGAAGAAATGATAAAGCCGATAAATGAAAATGAGGTTGATAATTTTCATTTATCCTGCGATAAACTGATTTATTGTTTATCGTTACAGGCCTAATTGATAATTAATATGGTAAGACACAAAAGACAAATCACCAACATTTAGATGTAAAAACATCACCTGTGCTCTCCTGCGATGGTTTTCTAACTGACTAAGCCTCTGTGCCTGAAGGGCCTTTTTGACACGACACCTCTGAGCGTGCCCCCACCATGACATTGCGATAATGTGCGCGGCCCACTTGCGCCGCAGGTGCCACAAGTAGGCCGTCCTGGCCGAGTAGCGCCGCCAGCAGGACTGTATATGGATGGCGGCGGCCTCCATGCCTCCCTCTCCCTTGTAGCGCTGACCTGGGCGTGAGACCAGATCTGATACCTCCTCCTGATTTTCAAGCACTGACAGGAGAGTGATTGCTGACTGGGCCTTTCTCCAACCAGCATCCCAACTGTGATATACGTCCACGAGACGCTCTCCACTGACTGTAGCTAAAGGCACTGCAAAGTCCCTGAGCAGCTTTTTCAGGTCCTCCAGAGCATCAAACACACTGCCCCAGCACAAAGTAAAGCTCTGCTTGAAGTGACAGAAATCAGCCGCCGTTGGGTCGATCTGCCCTTTTGTGATTGTAAAGGGGTATCTGGTGATTTTATCAGGAACTTCCACTGCCAGGTTCTGGAGAGCAAACAGAAACAAATGAAAAGCTTAGAATAGTACCATCAAACATGTTTTTATTACTTTCTTTCATAAATTAAACTTAAAATATATTCAAACCTCTTAAAGTGATACCTGAGGGGTTTTAGACAGAGGGCTGACTGTGTCTTGCACCTCGCTCTTTAAGTCCATGCTTTTAGAGGCTGTGGATTGAGGTGGCGTCTTTGAAGCCTGCAGAGGTCCACATGCATCAACTTCTTTCACAGCACTGGATTCTGAATTTGTTGGACCTTTTGGCTCCTTGTGGCACACACTGTTGGATTCTGTTGGGTCAAACAAATAAATACCAGAGACCAGTCTGGGAGTGACTCGTAAATAATATCTAGTCATCCTCTCCAGTAAATCAACACTCAAAATCTGTAAGGTATTTAAAACAAACAATGCCAAAATAATTGGTGTAATTAGTGTGATATGAAAAGAGAGAAAACATAAATGTTTGACAAAGCTGTAAGAGCTTTAGTTTCTGGGCAAGCCTTTCTAAAAATTTATATTTCATAACTTAGAAATCATTATGGGGCTTTTATGAAAGCAACAAAAACACTTAAAACTCAGTATTGGATAAAGAAAGTTCATACTCAGTAATCCAGGTGTCAAATCTGATAACGCTCAATCAGGTCATCTGGACAGTTTCTTTTTAGTAGAAACGTTTCACCCTCACTCCAGAGGGCTTCATCAGTCAGAG
>JAVCKU010000013.1:10474359-10485066 GCA_032273985.1 Hypsolebias coamazonicus
ATAGATGTAAATGTTTGTATCAGTGTGAAGCTTTCTCACCCTGATGCTACTGTGAACCCTACAAATGCCATCGTTCAGGGCTTGGATGTCCAGAGTTGTGGCCCTGTCACTGACACTGGCTTTCTCAATACTGCACTGGAGTTGTCTCAGATCATGAAGAATCTGGAAAATAAAATGTAAAAACTTAAATATAAAGTTTAAAAAAAAAAACTGAGTTTTTTTTTTTAGCCAGATATTTTGTCAAGACAAAAATAAATGTTAAGGTTTTTAGTGACATTACCTGAACTAAAACCGCGCCCAGCTTTTCTACGTTCTCACGTTTGTCAGACATTTCCAATTAGTGGTCTGAAATTTTAATTATGTACAAAAATATCAGGACAGCCTATCACGGGCAACTAGTTTTACTGAACCAGTGTAGCAATACTGTACTGTAGTTATAACTCTATGTTTAGCAGCAAAAACTCGTAACTATGACGACAAGCAAAATAGTTTTTTTTACCCGAACATTGACTGTCAGGTGTGCACTCCTTCAGGCAACAAGCAACCCCGCCAAATATCAAAATAATTAAGGGAAAAAATAATCTATTTTAATACTGTTCTTTATGTTACCCTATTCAACTATGGGTTTTCTTTTATACAAAATCTAGGATTTTATTGTGTTTTTGCCTTTAAGACATTAAAAAGGGATATATTTTTCCCAATGTATTTTGCTATAAAGCTTTTTTTTTAACATTATACTATTTGATTAAACGTCAAATCTTTAATCACTCGATTAAGAATGTTTGAAACAGTTTGTGTCTAAGTTTTTCAACATGACGTTGCAACGGAAGCGACCATTCACCGGAAATCTGGTAGATCAGAGTCAGAGTTGAAAGGTCAAATAAATAGAGTAGCTACATCGTTAGCTTAGTTAGCAGCTACAAACGCTTTTCATAAATTTAAAGGAAATGTCAGCCACTGAGGAAAACACAAATGTGATTCTTCCGTGTGTGCTTGTCACTAGCTGTGACTGCGAGTTTAAAAAAGAAACCTTGGTAAAACGTAAGTTATCTAAACATCGTCTACTCGATTTAGCAAGTAGGCTAAATAGCTAATGTAGCAGGAAATTCTCAATGAGTTCCAATGGATAATTTTAATTATTAATTTCCTAACGTGATCATAGCAGTGTTTTACTTTCTGTGTTGAGTGTGATCGATGTAATATGAAACGGAGCAATTAGCTTAAACTGATATGTTTGCTTTCGTGTTTTATTTCGTTCAGAAATCCTCGGTTCAGAGACTTTGCCTCAGCCAGCTGAGCGAGACGACACGGTAGCCTGGTACCCATGGACCATCAATAACAAATATTATACAGCAGATGTGCGACTATGTGCTGTACCAAACACTTATGCGATGTCGTCAGAGATCGCCCAGTCCATGCAGGCGTTTATTGTTTACTTTGACAGTAAAGTGGTATGTAATTTACGAACGATGTGTGTTTTTAAATGTAATGTACTGTGTTAACTGTCATGAATGGTGCTTGCAGAAAGATGGGCTGGAAAAGCTAAAACCTTGGATACCTGTGGTGGAAGACATCGCTCCAGAGGTGCTCATACTTGTGTGCGACAGAACTGATGAAAATGGTTAGTAAGGGTGTTTGCAGATGTATAGAGAATTATTGTGATGCAATGTACATAGTGTTACAACTTTTATTTATTCCCCAGGCGTCACAAAGCATGAAGCACATCAGTGGTGTTTAGCTCATGCTTTTGAGCTTGTGGAGCTCAATCCACTGGAAATACCAGATGAAGATGGTGAGTTCAGCAGAACAGTCACACATGTTAATCTACAAATCTTTGTGATTTATTTTTTCTAATCTTTATTGTTGTCTTTTTAGATGACTTTCCAGAATCCACAGGAGTGAAGAGAATTGTCCAGGCTCTCAATGCTAATGTATGGTCCAGTGTGGAGATGAAGGAAGGTAAATTAATTTAATTTACGGTACATATACATCACTGAACTTTATTATTTATTTGTATGTATGTGGGGCATGTGATAGTTTACAAGTCTGCTTAACAGGGCACAATCAGGGTTTTGGTCTAATGAGCAGTTTAGTGGCTTCCAGACATAACCAACGCCGCTGCCAGGATCCACCAGTGAGTGGAATCTTCTTGTTTTTAATCACAACTTTTATTTGTATGGCTTTGTGTAAAATAACACATGTATAATTTGGCTTAAATGAAACTTTGAATATTAAATTTAGTTTTCAATTAAGTTATCCCTTTCAAAATGGATGTTTTTGTGGAGATCTGTTAGTTAACCCAGGCTGTTTGTCAGTCCTCCAATTTGCCAGCAGAGGGCACACTCCCTGATGATGCTGCCGGAGAAAATAACACAAAATCTGACAGAAAGGAGGATTCAGTAGTGGGTAAGTAACCATCTTTTGTCAGCTGCTAAACCTGAAGTCATTTTCCCTAAACTTAATTCCTGCTGCTGCTGTATTTAGACACGTTGTACACGAACTGAATATTGTGTGTATTCCTGCAGATGCAATGACTGATTTAGACATACAGGAGCTTGCCAATCTCACGGCTGCTGGAGATGCAGATGTGGATAATTTCGAGCGCCTCTTTACCAAATTAAAGGAGATGAAAGGTAACACAGAAAACTCATCTTTAAAATTATGTTGATTTCTATTCATGATGTCATGGCTCATCTTTGATTTGGTATTTTCTGGGGGGCGGGGTTTATCCTGCAGATAAAGCTTCTTCATTACCTCATGACCAGAGAAAAGTTCATGCAGAGAAGGTTAGCAATTTTATTAGTTGTAGCTTAAACATTTTTTGTGAAGTGTGAATTACTGACACTAAAAATTGGATTTTCAGGTGGCAAAAGCATTTTGGATGGCCATTGGTGGTGATGAAGATGAAATAGATGGATTATCTTCAGGGGAGGAAAGTTAAAATCAGTTACCTGTAGTTCAGTACTCCTGATCCTCCTCCTTTGCTCACACAAGAGTCTGTGCTGGTGGATGTCCTGCTCACACGTGGAAAGTAGAGATGCTTACAGATATTGTAGGCATTTTTGTATATAGTCCATTTTGATTCCTAAAATAAAATAATGTGTTTTTAAAACCTGATAGATATCTTGTTCCAAGAACCCACGAGTGTCTCAGATACCAAGTCTTCCTCTCTGGGTCTCGTTCCAGACAGTGATCATCAGTACATGATGGTGATGCAGGTGGATAACTATTTTGATTTCATGCTTGTTTGTAGGTACAGTCATCAGATGTATTTTTTTATATATGTGCCTTATTCTGAGTTCTAAGATTTAATTCACATTTAGATGAATCAACATGAAGTCTTGTACTGTATTTTTTTTGTGGGCTGTTTTTAGTGAGTAGTGTATTTATTGTGAATACTATCCCACAACATGGGTGCATATTATATCATTTCAACTAAATGACATAACACTAAATTGGAATTCAATAAAATTAATAGTTAAGATAGTGTGCTGCTTTGGGAGTGTTCTTACACTAGATTTATGAAGAAACAAAAAATTTTAAAGTATGTCAGCCCTTAAAAAACTACACAAACTTAAGCTCAGTAAAACTGAGCAGTGGTTTAAGTTTAGTTTACCGTATATTTCGGTTGTTAAAGGGATCCAAACACAGTGAAAATATTCTGTTGTATTTTATTAACATTTTACATTTAAAACAATTGCCATTAAATATATATATATATATATATATATGGTATGTACATAAGACTTGGAACAGAAAACTGGTACGGATCTACCAACTACAAAATGCACTGCAATACACAGTATTTCAGAAAAGCACCATGTTGTCATTGACGTGGTGACTTGATCTTAAGTGCAGATTTAACACGGCTGCATTTGAACCAGTGACCAAAGACAATGAGCATATTCCATATGCATGTAATGTTCATGTGTTTTACAGTTTTAAGACAAGCAAATTACTTTTAACATCAGACACAAACGAGAAGTGCATCAAGCTGCATGGCGTGCTATATGTTTATGTTAATTCTTGGTAAAATAAAACCCTGGACATGTTTTAAACATACTTTTGAAAGAGGAACAATAGCCTGTGTTAAACCATTTGAAGTCACACTGGGTCTAAAATCACTCCCCTCTGAGGACTACAGTATATATTTTATGGTTCTATAATGAACTCAAAGTAATAGCTGAGACAGTAATCCTGTCTGACTTTGGAGAACCAGCTGACCTGGGTTAAGAACACTGATAATCTGGACAAGTTTTTATTCATTAAAGCAAACTTGTTCAAAGTCAGGCCCATGCCAGAGGTCTGCACTGGTAAATACATTTTTCTGAGCAAGTTATAAATACTTGCGTAGTCATATAGAGGTAATGGTAAATATATATACCTGTATATATATTTTTCCATGCAGAACAATATGCAAAAATAACTTATAAAATGTATTTTTCACTAAAGAAGATAGTCTTAAAAGTATGTTCTTTTTTTTTCCATAATGGTGCTTTTTATGTGTTGATAAATTTAGTTATCAATAACATTGTTGATTCTTTAATTTATGCAAGAATAAGAAAATAATATAAAATACTTTGTACTTAATAAATACAGTATACTTAATCATTACAGATTTCCTTCTCATTGTATGTTTCAATTGATAAATAACTACCGTTTAGTACTTGCATGGATTGGGTCAAGGACCACGAATAGGACAATAATAGAAGTATTTTTTTAGGTTGGTTAATTCATAGAATTAAAACAATGTAGGAAATAAACAAGCTAAACCTATTTAATACACAAAAATTAGGGTAAGCATTTCAATCCTTATGGAATAAAACTACATACTAAAATGTTTAAAAAAAAAAAAATGAAGAAAATAAGTTTTACCCTCTGAATCTCAAAAATACCAGGTGGCTCTCACATCAAAACTGAAGACTGTCTAATGTGACAAAGTTACACAAGTTGTAGCTAAAGAAAGTGTTTTAGATGTCACAAAACTGAACGGGATTGAAGTTGCTTATATGGCTGAATTTTTTGTATCATCCCTGATAAATGCTTGATTTTTCCTATGCGGTTTGCAGTCAGTCGTGTGTTTGGGACAACTGTTCCTAAGACACACTGGAGCAGTGGATGCTGGGAGATCCCATTTGAGTGAGGACCTTGTCTAGCCACTGCAAAGGACCATTAAGATGTAGCTCTATCCAACAGGGGGTACTGGTCACCGTCTGGCGTCTGCAGGGCACAGAGATGCACAGGAGTCTGTTATCCCTTGTAAATACTGTACATTAATTTATGGTATAATACTTGTAACGTCTGTTAATAATGCAGTGTTTATTCTCATTCCAAGTTACCAGTAAAACCAACTCTACAGGCCCTTTCTGACTATATGTAATTGTCAAGCAGACAATACGTTCAGCTGAAGGTATTACAAAATATTTACCTGTACTCTGCTCCCCAGCCCTTCACAAAACTCATGCGGATGGTGCACATCCTGGTGAGCTGGTAAACAGCCTCAAAGCCCTGGTTAACAGACTGCGTGAGGAGGGCAGCAAACTCTTGGTTGTTGAAAATCTTTAGGTTGCAACCTAACAAAATGTTAATGAAATTAGTAACACAAACAAACAAGAAAAAAACCAGTGTGTATGATGCTTTAAAACTTTGTTATTGCCAACATCAGATGAGTTTCTGGTATCTAGGTGAATCAGTGTCAGACAAACCTGAAGGTATTTTGCACACAGTGGCAGGATGCCACCTATAGCGCTGGTTACAGTTTGGACTTTGAACAAAGATGGCGCTGTCACTAAGACACTCTGCAAACACTTCTCCCCCAATGTAGTACAACCTCACGCCTCGTCCTGGAATGAGAACATAGAAGAGTAAAGCCAAGCACACAAACCACTGATTTTATCAAGCAGTTATACCAGGCTAGTTAAACCAGAGGTTATGTTGTACCTATGTGTCTGCGAGTGAGCTCAACTGCTGAGTTGCGGTTGACGTTGGACAGCAAGCCCAGACAAAAGCGTTCAGAGTTGGAGGGGTCAGTGAAGCCATCGACTGTGAGGGAGGGCTGGGATGCATGGAAGGTCTCTCCAACACGCTGGTTCAGTTCATAGTAGGAGATGGAGCACCAGAAGGCCGACTCACAGTACGTCACAGGTTGTAAGTCTAGATTGATGGTGATAGAAGAGACGTTTATACTAGATACAAGCTCAGGTCAATCTGTGTTGTTTTTGAATTAATGAACAGAAATGAATTGCCTCAGTCTAACAAATATATCATAGTTTTCCCAAACCTGTTAAACTGGCTAAGAATATTTTGCCAGCTGAATAACACTGAAGCATACGCCCCAGTGAAACGTGCCTGCTAATATCTCATGCACTGACTACTGGGATAGTGCACTGTTGTTCTACACTCCTATTTTTAGATGATCTAATCTTACATTCTGGACTGTCATAAGTGATACCAACATAACAAATCACACGGGTAAGTCACAATATTTACAACCAAAAAGGGGGTGTGTGTGGGTTGAGGAATAGAAAGCAACTGAAAACAATTTTAATCTTACAAAAGACCAAATTAAATATTTTTGCAGATTGGTGTCACTGCGAGTGTTCTTGAGATATGAACAAAATGCAGTTTCTGGTGTGCCGTTTTTAGTTGTTTTTGGCTTTAAATCACACTCAAGAAACTTTGAAATTATTAAAAATAAAATAAATCTTACATTGGAACATTATAGTAATGATCGAAAGAAGAGCAAGACATTGGAAAAAAAAAACTGTTGGAAGCAACATGACTCAAGTAAAAGGTAGTGAGGACAAGGTCCTGAAAAACACTTGGTAGTACTTTTAGGCAATTTATAATTGCACATCAGTACACAACTGAATATACAGTACTGTACTTGAAAACTACAACTTCATAAAGTTAATTGCATAAAATGTTAACACAGTCAATTGAAAAAAGTTGTTGCCAGCTCAAATTGTTCTGAGTTCATTTATCTGCAATAATAACATGGTCAAGTCCACTTCAGGTTCAAATTTTAGGTTAATGCTCAAACTAAAGATAATAACAACAGGCTTGTCATGTGAGTTTAAAATATAGTAAAGCAGTATAAAGGACAATATCTCTACTGCTGCAGATGATACATTATATGCTTATACTTGTTCATAGTTTGAGATGAAACCTAAGGAGTGACAGGAAGTTTTTATCATTTTCACAAATGTACAAACCACATGATGGGAGGAGGGGGTCAAGAATTATACTGTACGCTTTACAAAATAAAAAATAATGTTGACCGTTTTAGTCTCTCTCCATCTCAGCGTTCAAAGCAGAGCTCCACGCTGCACTCGCTGCAAACAAACCGCACATGCGCACAGTCATCAGTGATCTCGCTGCCCGCACCGCAACCCCAACCTCCCAGGGACTTTGGCATCTAAAATGGTACTTGGTATTAAATGTTAATGTGTGAGAAGCGTTGTCAACATTGTACAGATGTGTACAACTTGGGCATGTGACCAAACTCCTGGTTCTTTTTCTCTCACCATTGTGGGAGCACAGCCTTTTTAAGTTCAAGTTCAAGTAGGTTTCATTGTCATTCACATCACATGTGGTACATGAGGTGGAACAAAATTGAGTACACTGGGTCCATCCAACAATAGCAAAAATATAAAGTGTAAAAAAACAGTAAATAAGGATCTAAGCTAGAAACTAAGATATACTCTAAACACTAATAGTGCAAAACAATACGCTGAACAACAGCAGCACGAACATGAGTCTGTATGAGTAGATGAGTGCGAATAAGCACAGCAGCATGAGATCAGCAGCACATATCACCAATCAAAGTGGCATTACAGTGATTTTTTTTATCACAATGATACTCCTGGTTAGATATTCATGAGTCTTAACAGCTTCAGGGTAGAAGCTGCTCCTCAGTCTAGTGGTTCTACACTTAATGCTCCTCAACCTCCTTCCTGAGAGGAGTGGGGCAAAAAGTGTGTGCTGGGTGAGTGGGGTCCTTCATGATGCAGGTGTCCCTCTTCCTGCATCTGGAGGTGTAAATGTCTGTGATGGTGGGGAGGCTGATTCCAACAGACTTCTGTGCAGCCTTCACCACTCTCTGCAAAAGCTTTTAATCTCAGTCACTTTTGTTTTTAATCTAGATTTTAATAGTGATGTGTAGTTTGTATATAGTCTATCATTCAGGTATGAAATATTTAATTTTAGTTAGTGTGTTAGTATAAAACCAGCCACTTTAGAGGAATGATAAAATGTTCACCATTTCTGTTTCTGGTTCATTTATTACTGGTTATCTTTTGTACGAACTAAAATGGTGAGACCACCAAAAATGATTCGCTGCCTCGGTGCTTTAGGGTGAAACGTTTGAAGCTGAAGATTACTGCAAATGCTTCAGTCAGGGAACATTAAGAAGCTACAGGAGACAAAGTGAAAGAGAGTCTGATGGCTTTTCATCACAGAGAGCAGACAGAAAGCTCTCAGAGGTACGTAATTTTTATTTTGCTGATTCGGTACAGAGATTTTACTCAAACTTCCTTTTCCCCATAAATCATGCTCCAATTAGGAAAATTCTATAGAGAAAAAGAAGCAAAGCTGACACTTTACCTATCCTTTCTACCATTTATTTTATTTATTTATTTGTTTATTTGTTTATTTATTTATTTATTTATTTATTTATTTATTTATTTATTTATTTATTGCAGCCATTGGGTTTCCTTTCTGTGCTTCACAAATAAAACCTCTCTTCCATCCAATCCCCTCCAGTCGTGCAGCAAGCACTTTATCTTCCTGTCCACAGGTGCAGCAGACTAAACACACTCTAATACTTTGTAGAAGGTGTTTTCTCTCCAAGGCAAGCCTGTCAGCAGGCAGCGGGGCTTGGATCTACTGCGTCTATATATTTTTATCAGCATGCACACTGATCTGAATGGATAAACATCCTCCTCTGAAATGGCTTGTTGCGCAACAACAGAGGTAGGGCTGGAAAAAGAAAGATCCTTGCGTTAAATGGGAAATTTGTTTTCTCTTCTCGCTTAGTCGGGGAACTTTTAAAAATACTTTGCCAGACAAACACAGACTTATTATTTTAGCCAGAAAATGAAAAGCAAACACTACGTGGAAATAGTTTGCTATAACTTTGGTAGTGTCCAGCAATGTAGACGAAATTAGCAGCATGAAAATAAATAAATTTGATCGACGGGATTGTGGTGAAACAGACTAAAAAGCATGTTTTGTAGCTCTTTCAGACATACTTCATGGTAGAAACATCATTCAGAATTTAAAAGGGGGTACAGAAAGTTGGACTTTACATCTCTGAACTATATATTTTACAATTTTTACACAACCACAGTTGAAGTTTTGAGTTTTACGAGTTTTTTTTTTTTCTGACAGTTGATGTCACTAGCTTTTGAAATGTCTAAAACTGTCAAAAACCATTGCAAACAAACTCTTCTTACACAACTTTTGGGGTATATAGTCATAAATTATATGTCAATCTGTAAGGATGTTTGACTACTTTAACTCGATGTTTCTCTAACTGCTATAGGACTTGCAGCTTTTTTTTTTCCTAAATCAACCCAGAACATAGAGTACACACCAAAGCTTATATTTTAGCTCAAAAATGTATCTTCAAAACTGGAAGCGAGGGATCTTTTCAGCTTGTCAGACCTCCAACGTAACATAGAAGCATAAAAAAATAAAAATAAAAAAATAAAAAAATCATATGAGCATCAAAGCCTTCCACCACTCAGAGTTAAAGAGCATGTAAAATCTGACAACAGTTTTTGCACAGTGTCTGTTTGACACACAATCTTCAGAGTGTTTCTTCTTGCCTCAGGTTTTCTGTCAGGGAGTGACAGAGACAGGTGAGTGGTTACCATGGTGACTGTAATGAACCACTCGCAGCAGCTTAACTTATTTATTTATTTATTTGCTCAGTTCTTTTTACACTTCTCATACAGCTTACATGCCTAAATGTATGGATTTTCTTTTTTCTTAGTTTACATTATAGATATACAGGTCCTTCTTAAAAAAATTAGCATGTTGTGATAAAGTTCATTATTTGCCATAATGTAATGATAGAAATGAAACTTTCATATATGTCAGATTCATTGCACACCAACTGAAATATGTCAGGTCTTTTATTGTTTTAATGCTGATGTTTATAGCAGCTCATGAAAACCCAAAATGTCTGTCTCAAAAAATTAGCATATCATGAAAAGGTTCTCTTAACGAGCTATTAACCTGAATCAACGAAGTAACTCTAAACAGTAAACACCTGCAAAAGATTCCTGAGGCTTTTAAAAACTATCAGCCTGGTTCATGACTCAAAACCGCAATCATGGGTAAGACTGCCAACCTGACTGCTGTCCAGAAGACCATCATTGACACCCTCAAGCAAGAGGGTAAGACACAGAAAGAAAGTGCTGAACGAATAGGCTGTTCTCAGAGTGCTGTATCAAGGCACCTCAGTGGGAAGTTTGTGGGAAAGGAAAAGTGTGGCAGAAAACGCTGTACAACGAGAAGAGGTGATCGGACCCTGAGGAGGATTGTGGAGAAGGGCCGATTCCAGACCATGGGGACCTGCGGAAGCAGTGGACTGAGTCTGGAGTAGAAACATCCAGAGCCACCATGCACAGGCGTGTGCAGGAAATGGGCTACAGGTGCCGCATTCCCCAGGTCAAGCCACTTTTGAACCAGAAACAGCGG
>JAVCKU010000013.1:10583961-10595699 GCA_032273985.1 Hypsolebias coamazonicus
ATGTTAGCACACCCGTTCTTAAGTCCGAGTTGCTGTAAGTCGAGGGCGCCTTAAGTCGAGGACTACCTGTAGTTGCATAGGCAAGTTCCTGTGAATGGAATTGAACTGAAACAACAATAACAACAAAAGAAAAACTGAACACAATCTATTACTGTGAGAAAATACAATGAATATGCTTTTGAATAAACTCTACCTTGCGGACACATACTACAATCAGATCAATAAATTGATGTAAATGTCAAAATTATATTCTAACTAGTTTATAAAGGGGAAAAAAAGCTTGGAAGTGGGTGCCTAAGTTTTTATTATTATTATTCTGGTGCAAATATGTGTATGCATGTGTGTTTTGGTATCATTTATAGGTGCTTTAAACCATCTTAGTTTCTTAATATTTTGCTTCCAAATAGATTAGTACTATTTTTAAGATTTTTTTTTTTCCATTTTATTTTTATTATTTGATTTTTTTTTTTTTTTGATACCTGGATGATTGAGCATGACCTTTGTTTTCAAGTGGTCGTGATCAATAGTTCTTGAGGTTTTCTGAGGGTCTATTAAAGTTTTCTTTGTACTTTTTCAGTTTTTTTTTTTTCACAACTTTTCCTTCCAGCCGTTCTGATAATGGCAGCATATTGAGTGTTTAAAAATGAGGAAAGTGGACAACAAAAGAAAAGTTGTCAGGCTTAAGATATGGTAATCTACAGCAGATAAATATAGTCATGTATGAAAATTTTAAAAAGCATAAAAAATTATGAGAAAGACTGGTTCATTAGAAGCAAAAGACAAACAAAATGAGTTTACTCCAAATTTTTACACATTGCTATAAGTACGATAATAGGAGGAGGTTGGGAACCACCGCTCCAAAGCTTTGATCCAAAGCAGCACAGATTTCTTCAACATTTCAATACATTCTCTATCTCCAGCAGTTTACGTGCTCAATTATCATAGCTATGTCAGCATGAAAGCCAGTGTTTTTGCCAAGTTTGAGACAAACAGGAAGAAAAACTGTTATTATGAGGCCTTCCAAGATGGATGTTCCCCAAGAGGATGTCCTCTGAGAAAAGCTTGAAAATAAAATAGCTATGGTGAAAATAAATGCTCCCAGTTAGTAATCTAACACAAAAATATGTGATAAAAGCCTAATCTGAGGAGCTAAGCTCATGTAACTAAAGAAGGCCTTTGAAAAGCTCTTCGAGGAGCCAGGGCAAAAGCTGGGTAGCACGATTAATCAACAACATGTACAAAAGGGACAGAATGTGTAACAAGTAGCTGCAATGAGCTTCTTGTTGCAAAGATCTCCTGAGGCCAACGCTGAAGCCACAAACCAAGGATTTTCCAAGTGTGCCAATGACTCGAGGGGTTCTAGTGTTTGTGTTATAGTGTCTCTCTGTCCTGTAAACAATGTGTCTCTTGTGACAGTGAATCCGACACAGCCTGCCGGCTAGCCTCACCGGCATCAGGCCGACTTGTCAGAGACTGGTTGGGGGACTGCTGCAGAGCCACTCCATTTGTCATGCTGCATATTTACGGGCTGTGTCAGCGCAGGGCGGGTGGAGCGAGACGTCTCTTCTCAGAGCACTGACTCCATGGACGCCAGGCTCAGTACCTCCCCTCATTCATCTGTTTACTTACTAAATAGGCCTCTGTTTGGACTTACACCAGTGGGGAGAGAATATCTAAGAAAACGAGGAAGGAAATCTGTGGAAAACAAAGGAAAAGGAAAGAAACTCTCTGTGATAGAGACTGCCCCTCGCTGTTCCTGATTACGGCAGAGCTTCAGAGTACTTGGCGCCATCAAAATCAGCCATCCAGGCCGCCAGTTGGCCAGACAACGGGGAGGAAGACTGGTAGTGACGCTTGCAAATACCAAGAAAAGGACTGGTGGGTAGCTCTTTCAGTGTTTATGTATTTTAGATGACTGCTTTTGATTCTGTGAGGCAGGAAAAGAAAGTCAGACACTTCCCACAGTTAATAAACTGGATTTCAACGCAAATGTTAGTCTCACCCTGAAGTATGATCTTTTTTTATGCTCATCTTAACATCCTTCTGTAAGCATACTTTCATTATACAGTATACAGTATATGTATATGCATAACATATAATGAGCATAATCATTACGCTCTGTGTGCAACTTTAGATATTCAAACTGTTTAATTGTTAAGTTTGGTAGTTAAATAATTTAAAACTGATGTGTACTAAACTTGCACAGCACTGCAATATTCACACAAGCAAAAATTATCATTGTAGATTGCAAATACATTGTTAGCAGATGCATGTGAACAAAAAATCATTAACATATAATTTTGATGATTGTATGTACCGTATTTTTCGCTGTGTTAGTTGCAGTTGTTTGCATAATTTACACGCCCTGCGACTTACAGGCTGAAGCGACGTATTTATGGATTTTTCCCCCCATATTTATAAACCAGTTTTTGGCTGAGATACGAGTTTTCATTCATTCTGACTGAAAAAATTTAACAGTACCCTTTTTCAGCTACTATAGCGCCAGTGTAGTAAGGCATGCTGTTGTATCATGTAATAGATAAATTTGGCTATAATGACAAATTCAAAAAATTTAAAGACAAAACAACTGGACTATATTTATTATACTTTATACTTTATTGTTTTTGTCTTGAACTTTTTTGAATGCACCATGCCCTGAATGACTGAGAATCTTCACCAGCTATTAATGACATAATTGGCTTGCCATAGCCTGTCACCTTCATTCTGCTTGCTACTAGGAGCAATCGTCATCAGCTTCGTTTCGCTGCACACCCCCCCCCCCCCCAACCCCCGGGAAAAATACAGCTAATTTGACCAGTAAAGTGCATTTATTAAGTAAAAGTTCAACTGAGACACACATTTACTATCAAGTCAAGCAAACAAATAATTGTTTTAGGTGGTTATCTTGGTAAATTTCAAAGAAATGAACAGCGGCTTGTCGTACCTGCTTCCACGTATCGGCTTTTGAAATGCAGTTGATTTGACCGTCAAAGTGCATTTATTAAGCAAAAGTTAGACTGAGACACACCATAAATATAATTTTGAGCAAACAAATAATTGTTTTAAGTGTTAATCTTGTTAAATTCTTGTTAAAGTCCTCCTGTGCACGCCACAGCAGCCACCATTTGGCAGCCAGTTGTTTTTTGGCACAACACTGGCCCACATTTCCGGGTTGTCAACGGTGACGCGTAACAAACACAACGCGTCAGCGCTGACACATAATAGATGCGACATATACGGCGAAGCGACGTATTTATGGATTTTTCCACTTTATTAGACATAATTGGACTGATGCGACTTATAGGGCGGAGCAACATTTACAGCAGAAAATACGGTATTTAGACACACTTTTGTTCCCCCAGTTGTTAAGTAGATGGAGGTAACAGAAAGTGGTACTAAACTGGTATGAGTCCCTGAATAATCTGTGATGAAGTATCAATAAGCTCCAAGATAAATGGTTCCTTGGGTCAGCACTTGTTTTCAGGAGAAAATAAACATTTAAAGGTTCTACAATGACAAGAAGCTAATAATAATAACTTTAATAAAAACCCTTGAAAATCATTACTGTTACATGCCAGAGAAAAATTTCACAGAAAACAAAGTTAGTTCTAAAACTTTGAAGATGGAGCATTAAAAATTCATCAAATTTATATAGGTAAACAGCAGCTGTTTTCTGCACTGTACTGTTTTAAACACTTCTAATTTAGTTTCCCAAAAAGTGAAAAATCAGAAAATGCCACAAACCTGTTTCTAAGTTAATTCTGAAAGATTTGAAGTTTTTACTCCAGAAAAGTAAATGCTCTAATCAGCTGAAGATGATTGCTAAATGTTAGAAATAATTTAATTAGTTTAGGCCTTAACTTGAACTTAATTTTTCCTAACAACCGAAAAGAACTGATTTTCAAAGGTATGATTAACATTTCCTGTCACAAACAGAAATCATTCTTGTACATTTCACATTTTTAATGCTTTTTACCCTTTAATGTTTGACATCTTCTCATATTTTCCCCTTCATTTACCATATCTGCAGTGATCCAGGCAAATCAACAACCAAACAGAAAAACAAGAAACTTTATTTTAGTTATCAAGAAAATTAAAGACACTGGAAAATGTAATGCCAGTGTGACAATACAAGAATAAACAAATAGAACTCATACTTATTAGAAATATTGCTGCTACTCAGCATTTGAGCATCAAATAAAATGTTGCACGTGCTGATTACCAGCAAATGTTGTGTACATGTATAAACCTGTTACATACAAATGTTTGGTTAATGAGAAAAATTACATTTTCCCTCAGGCACTAACTTTTTAAGATTAGGTTTAACAGCTGTGAGGCTTGGCAAACATTAATATTAATGTCATCGCCCTCCACCAAAGGAAGAAGGACAATTTTTATTGTTTTACGTCAGCGTGTGTCTTTTTGTTTGATTGTCGATCATGTTAGCAAAATATCTCGTGAGGCACAACATGGATTTTAAAAGATATCTCAAAAAGTAATTATTTTGATATTTAACCAGGCAAATCCCACTGAGATCACAGATGCCTTGTGCAAGGGAGGCCTGGGCCTGCTGGCAGCCTAACATGCAAGTTTTTGGACTGTGGGAGGAAACCGGAGAGGCAGAAGAAAACCACGCATGCACAGAGAGAACATGCAAACTCCACACAGAAAGACTCCGGGCCCATCCTGGAGATTGAAACAAGAACCTTCTTACTGCAAGGCAACAGTGCTAACCACTGAGTTGCCATGCTGTCCAACAAACTGGGTGTGTTTCTACAACCAATTAACTTTTGGGATCAACTCAATTCAAGATGGCCACCACAGCTAACTCCACCAAACATAAAAATAGCTATAACGGTAATCTTTGCATATGTTGAATAAAAAATTGGCGTGTTAGGAGTCTATAAACATTCACAACTTATTTTCATGTGCTAACAGATTGAAGTAAACTCTGTCAGCAACATAGCCCATCCATCCATCCATAAGAGTACCACGGGCTGCAGCTCCTCTCTCCAAGATGGCTGCTAATTGCCACTGGCCATCCACCTGATGAGGAGTGCTACTCTTTGCTGGAGCATTAGCCCTCAATGGTATTTATGCCGCCGGCCTGTATATTTACTGAACATAAATCTACTTCCCTTGCTTCTCTTGTTCCTAGTCATCCTGCCTCCTCGGTCTCGGTCCAGTCCTGGTTCTCCTCGGTCTGGTCCTCTGTCTCCTCATGTCTTGCCTCCAGCCAGTTGCCTGCCTCCCTGGTCCTGCCTGACAAGCCTGTCCTCTCACCCCTGGAGCTCCCCTTGGATCCATTCTGTGCCTTCTCACCTCATCCAATCTGTAAGAGAAAACATTTACCTGATTAAAATTCCACCTGAACCATACAGCCAAACCCACCTGATCATCTCCTTCCTCCTCAGGAGCTCCAGAGGATCAACTGTAACTTTTATCACTGTAATAAACACTGCCATCCTTTTGCAATCCTGAGTCTTGTCTCATTCCGTGTCTTGTACAAATCTGGGTTCCCCGAGTTGTAACACCATCCATCCATCCATGTGGGAGCTGGTGTCTATCTCTAGCAGTCACTGTCTGAGAGGCAGGGTACCCCCCTTGAACAGGTTACCAGTCCATCAAAGAGCCACATAGAGCTAAACAAGTTCAAGTTTCCTTATTGTCATAGGCATCACATGTGGTACATGAGGTTGAATGAAACTATGCACACAGGGTCCCAGTTACATCCAGCAAAATTACAAATTGTAAAGAAAAACAGTAATAAGATCCAAAACATGAACTAAGAAATGTGCTAAACTAAGAATACGTATACTACCTAAGAATACACTAAGCACTAATAGCACAAAACAATATTTGGCACATTGTTTTGTTTTACTTTTTATAAAGTATGTATAAAAAGAATCACTATACATAGTATACAAACAGAATAAAAACAAGACTAACTCTTTACCCTTTCACCTAGATACAATTTAGAGTTACCAGTTAACCTAGCATGCATGTTTATGGTGTATGAGAGGAAAGTGGAATACATGGAAAAAACACTCACATGCATAGAGAGAACATGCAAACTTCACACTGAAGGCCTAAGGTTGTGGGGCAAACCTTCTAGCTGTGAAACAACGGTTCTAACAGCTGTACCACCATGCTATGCACATAAACCACTGAAGAGATTTTATGAAAGCTTCAGAAAGTTTTGAAGTCAGCCTCATTCAAGCTGGACACCACAGCTCAAGTCTGATGTGGCAAGATCTTTGTTTTGAACCTTGACATTGACTGCAGGCAAAATGCAGTCCTTCAATAAATGTTCATCCTTTGAGAATTAATCCATCCATCCATCAACCCATCATCTTCACACACTTCTTCCTTTTCGGGTCATGGGGGTCACTAGTACGCATACCCAGCCATCTTTTTTAATACTTATTTATTAAATCAACAGTCAGCCCCTGAAAAGTCTGCTTCAAAAAAAAATATATATGTCCCACAGGCAAATTTTGTTGATGACCCCAGTTTCAGGGTCCCTAAGGCCTGGTTTTGTCTGCCCAGCTTAGGACTGCAGGAGAACTGATATATGTGGCTTCAAGACAGGTCGTAGTTTGATATTGATATGAATTTGTTTCAATTTTTTAATTGCCTTATTCCACATTCATCACTACCATTTGCTTTTGTTTATTTATTTAGGATGGTGCAAAAAGGACCAATGGATCAAGGCTTTGTCATTAATTAGGGTGTTGCTTCAGTTGGTTGTGGTGAAGATACATTTGAGTCGAAAGGCAAAGCTTTGGACTGACTGGTCTATCTAAGATCCAGCCCTCACCTATGGTCATGAGGTTTAAATCATGACCGAAAGAACAAGATCCTAGATACAAGCGACCAAAATGAGCTTCCGTTATAAGGTGGCTGGGTTTAGCCTTTAGGCTCCCACATACTCAGGCATACTGTGTGTACTCTGTGAGCCACACGGACACTGTGCGCACTGTCCGCAGACGGTTGAGACTTCATACTCAAGCGTACACCCTGATGGGCTGCAGCCCAGCTCCACAGGCAAGGAGCATTTACCTTTGGGACAAATTGAGGTAGCTGATTGGTCATTTGCTTGCATGCTACTGGATTGACAGGTCGGAAGAAAAAAAAAAAAAAGCTAGAGCTACTGGCAGCCCTGGGTAGGGGCAGCTGGCAGCCCAGGAGCAGCGGTGTTCCGTGTTTATATGTTGTTAATAAAAAATCCTAAAGAATTAAAAAAAAAAACAGGGAGCGCTGGCAATGCAGTCCACACGTCAGACCAGCCCACCGGGAAATCTCCAGACCATCCCACAGCCACGCTGGACCTGATTTTAATTATCTTGTGACAAGTTCCTTAATTTCGCACAATTTCAGTCATGGCGTCAACAAACAAGGAGGAAGAGATCACTTGCCTTTTGGAGAAAACCAAAAAACAAAAGAAAAGGCCATTAAACCAGACCAAGGATGAAAAAGGGGAATTTAATACATTGGTGTCACATACAAAACAGTCCGTTACCAGGCAGTTTATTGTGCAACACTGAATACATGTATGCGGTCGTAAAAATTTATCTTTGCACGGACATGACTTGAGGGCGTCTGCGTTGAGTCTAATCCGGTATGCGCAGACATCTGCGGAGTGAAGTATGCGGGAGCCTTTAGAGAGAGGATGAGAAGTTTTATCATCGGGTGGAACTCAGAGTAGAGCCGCTGCTCTTTCACATTGAAAGGAGTCAGTAGAGGTGGTTTGGGCATCTGATTAGGGGGCAAACCCAGAACTCACTGGAAGGATTATGTATCTGGTATGGAAATGCTTCGGGGTCCCTCAGGAAGAGCTTAAAAGTGTTGCTTGGGAGATGGATGTCTAGGTTTCTCTCCTGGACCTGTTGCCTTTGCGACCAGATTACAGATTAATGGCAAAAGATGGATGGATAGAAATTTTACTTTTATTTATCCAGGTTAGTTGATTAAGAACCCATTCTCATTTACAACAGTTGTGACAACTCAAAGCAGCTGATCTTATTACAATCAAAGGTTTAAAATTCCTCAATTAATGTGTTGTGCATTGTCATCATTGGTTCCCATACAATGGAGAAATGTTCGCACATTTTTAGTTCCTGCAACTAGAACCAAGCCACAGAACCCCTTTAACTAATGTTCCAGGAGAAGATTTAGGTTTTTCTTCTCGACTTGGACTTTTTTAGTTTTAATGACAACCTCTCTCAGTCAAACAGAGCCAAAAAAGAAAAATTGTTTTGTTTTTCATGTTGTAATCCAGAGGTTGCAGGTTCGAGCCCAGGTTGCATCAGGAAGAGCATCCGGAGTAAAACAATTTCCAAATATTTCACGTGAGTTTGCGTGATGTAGCAAACCCTGAAGAAAGGAGCAGCTGAAAGATTCAATTTATGTTATTTTTTTTACTCTGGGAGAATAAAGGGGATTATATTAAATTAAAGGGGCTGGCTGGGTGAAATCTAAGTTTGCCTTTTTAATGGGGCCCATGAACTCTCACAAATCCCCTTAGAACCTTGAGTTTCTGATGGTGTATCAGTGGATTAGCTGGGTGCAGAGCTGTGGTTCAGAGTCAGCCAGGGCAGGAGAAGGGGGGTGTCAGGGGGGAGAGGACAGCTACCGTGAGGGCGCCCGGAGAGCTGGGAGTCACTCAGCCACACAGAGCCTGTGTTTGTATATGCTGCGCAGCGCTCTTATCTCCCGCCTGTACTGACGCCACGCTCTTCCTGTTTCAAATCTTTACTGCTGATTTTCTCTTCACTCTTGCCTCAGTCCCCACCGGTCTTGTTGTTTTTTTGGCGCTTATGTTCTTTTCAGTCCAGATTAGATAGAGTCTCTGTGGCGACAGAAGCACTGAGGCCCTAAACTTGCACAAGTGTGAGAAGCAGCAACATATTAGCCAGGTCAAATCTTCTAATAAAATACCCAATTTATTGTATTTACAAAGTGTTTTAAGTTACTTCTCATGTAGAAATTGTGTTCTGCATATTTTTGTTTTCAAACATTCGAGAAACAACAGAACTGCAAATTAACATAGAGATTCCTGGGCTACAGTAAGAATGTGCTAATTTGCCTCCGCCTGAGCCTGAGGTCCTGTTTACACACGAATGATCTCTGGAAAAAAAAACAGCTTTTTTTATGTTGATTGTGAAAATGTTATGTTTACACAATCATGCTGTGCTCTTTAAATCCACTGTAGTTTTCATGCCAAGTCACTAGCTGACAGTGTGACCTCTGTATTATGCACGCAGACAATGCAGTCTCGGAGATAAAAAAGATAAAAAATAAAAAAAAGATAACTACAGTACACAAATAATGATTTTGGACCAAGGATGAGGTTGGGTTGCTCCTACAGGTTGAAAAAAAGGGTGATTAGTACAAACAGCATTCTGCTATCCACCATTGTTATCTATTTGCTGAAGTGCAGAAACTTTACCTGCAGCCGTCCATAGTTTGCCCTTGTGTTTTCACACTGATGCTGGATGTTTCCAAAAACTTCTACTCTGAGACCTGGATTCAAAAAGCTTTGAATACAGAGAAAACAACCACTGTTTTCATGTACACAAACAGTAAAAATGCAACAGAAAATCTACAGCTCCACTTAAAACCGAGGTCCTGTAAACAGGGCCTCAGAGACAAATACTGTACCAACAATCATAGGATCTAAACTAAGAGTCATCATTAAGACATGATGGGCAGGCACACAGACTGCCTGTTTTCTAACATTAAACACGTTTATAATCATTGTTACACTTCTTTTCCAAATTTGTAGTTTTCAATTTTTTTAATACTTTTATGTTTTTGTCATTTGTCATCTATCCGTCTGCCTTTATTTTGCCTCTTTAATTTTTGTATATGACCCCCCACTAACTACAGTACACCAAATGACTTTAAAAACATGTTAGGTCTTCATTTCCTGCATGTAACGCTCATAGCCTTCTAAAAAATACTTGACGCCTTGAAAATTCTGGTCAGTTCTTCTGGGACTGATGTGATCTTCATCTCTGAAACTTGTCTCAACAAATCTGCACCGAATGATGATCTGGTAATCAATGGATTTAAGATCTATCGCTGTGACCGTAAAAAGAGGGGGGATGGAGTCGCTATATACATCAGAGATTCTCTGGTTTCCAGTATTGTGTCTGCAAAAACAATCCCAAACCAGTTTGAGGCCTTAGCTGTAAACATCACCTTGAATGGAGGCCAGATCTTATCTGTAGTGGGTTGTTATCATCCCTCCCCCTAGCAACACCTGAGGCTCTGTCCTCCCTGACAGAATTGCTAGGAAATTTAAAATTCAAAGACATTGTTTTTGGCAAGAGATTTCAGTATTGACTGGGATAAGTCGACCCCCCTCTGTGATAAATTCAAAGAATGCTGCTTGTCACTCAATCTAACCCAACTCATCGACTCTCCCACTAGACTAAACAAAAACTGTCCTGAAAAATCTTCCAACTTAAACCCGTTTATAACAAATATGCCTCACAAATTCCCTGGTACAGGTGTATTCGCTGACATTTTGAGTGATCATGTGTAATAGCGGCTCTCAGAGATATTAAATTTCTAACTTCTAAGCCCAGATCAATTAAAAAAAGGGATGTGAAACATTTTTGTGAACAGTAATTCCTCTGGGATATATCTCACTTTGACTGGCATCACATTCTATTAAACTGAAAGTTAAACTGGGTTTCTTTTTCAGAAAGAGATCCTGTCTAACTCTGAATGCTAGGAAACACCTTGTAACTGTGACTTTCCTTCTCTCTATTGATTACGGTGACATTATCTACATCAGTGGTCTCCAACCACCAGGCCACGGACTGGTACTGGGCCGTGGGTCAATTTGTGCCTGGCAGAACAGAAGACAAAAAATTTATTTTGAAAAATTACCAGATTCTCGCCACCATGTTGGTCAATGACTCACTCTTGACGCAGGTCAAGAGTGATACACAAGCGGTAAGTTTCAGTTTCTGTTAGACACATGTGCAGATTGGTTCTACATTGCCCATTCGGGTGGAGTAATTTAGCTGCGTGGTCCGGAGCAGACAGGAGGAGGCGTGCAGCCGTGTCTGCGCATATGAAGGATTACTCTGCATATTTTTCAACCCGCTTGACAAATAGTGACTGTAAAACTATTAACTAAATACAACTATAATTTTCAACAAATTTCCTAATATCACATCAGAGCACGTTTTATCTTGAACTTTTTTGAACTCACATCAGAGCTGTTCCTTTGCATTTCTGCTTCTGCTGTTTAAAAATAAATAAATAAATAAAATCTCTGCCCCTAAAAGTTCAAAATCATGGGCATTTTTATAAAAAAAAAAACACAAATATAATTAAAGTTTTGTACTATGCATAAGTTCCTGCGCTTTTGTGTACTGATGTGTGAATAACTGCAGAGCAGGGAGGATGATGACGAGGCACAGCTGACCCCGGTGTGGGATATACAAATTAAACGAGAAATGATCCTGCACTTAATACAGTTATAAATCACACATAAATTGATTAAGAGTAAATTTGAAATACAGGTCCTGGTCATAAAATTATAATATTGTGAAAAAGTTTATTTATTTTGGTAATTCCATTCAAAAAGTGAAACTTGTGTATTCATTTGTTACACAAAGACTGATATATTTCAAATGTTTGTTTCTTTTAATGTTGATGATTATAACTGACAATTAAGCAACTGACAAATCAGTGACCTCAATTTGTCCTGAAGTGAA
>JAVCKU010000013.1:10702851-10717180 GCA_032273985.1 Hypsolebias coamazonicus
GTATTTCCTCGACTTACGGCAAAAATCTGGACTTACGAACGGGTTTGCGGCGCAGTATAATGAGTTCCGACTTACATCAAAATGGACTTACGAACGGTTTGTAGGTACAGAACCCATTCGTAAGTCAAGGACTACCTGTATATATATATAATGTTTTTATTTTATGTGTACTTCATGTTTCAGGGGTGCTGAGTTTAAATTCAGAGTTGATTGAGCACCCCCCCAACCCCATTTTCCAAAAGTAAGTAAATAAATAAATAAAAAGGTAGAAATTGCCACTGCTGCTGTGATTGTCACAATTTCACCACAATGTTTATGGATGACACAGTAGAGAATATGTGCAACTGAAGGTAAAATACCAGCAACCATACTTGCAGCCTCCAGTGATAATAATGCGTTGTGTGGGACGGCTGGTAAATATGCTCTGCTCTCTGCTGAAGATGATCCTGGTGGGAGAGAGCAGAAGGTTCAACAGGCTAATATTCACACATTAATCTGTCCAAAGATGTCCAACTGTTCTCCATCGGTTCTCATTACTTGCAATCAGTCACAGGGTGGATAATTGTCTGAGTGGGGATCCTTACCGGTGCATGGCAGAGCCCGACCAGAGGCCAACGCCAGGCTGTGGGGAGAGGACAGATGTACCAAAGGAGCTTGCAGCACATTTGACGGTCAATGTGATGCCTGGGGTTTGTTATTAAAAGCACGGGGCAGAACTATTTCAAGCAGCAGGCAGAGCTATGTGACATCCAGCACATTGTTTTTTTTTTCTCATTAAGTGGTGCTGTTTCACTAATTAGCTTTCTTATGAAAAACACGGGCCCAAAGCTAGTAATTTGTGACATGTTTATGAGTGTGGATTTTGCGTCGGTTGTGTTAAAAATCCACATGTAATTAATTACCAAACAGTGGGGCTGTGTTCGACAGTAAGAAAAACCAGAAGAAAAACGAGGACAAACTTGCTCTATTCTATTATCTATATTTGATGAACGTGTTTACTCACATTAGTTTCACTTTTTTCCCCGTGCTTTCTTTGAACAGCTTCTGAACAGATGGCTGACTGGCTCCACTGCTATCTTCCCTTGAGTGTCTGATTCTGCATTCATAAAGCTAACGTTAGACTAGATTAGGTTCTCTGATGTCCAACCGCAGACAATTTCTCATTATTGCCTGTGGTTGAGAGAGAGAGCGATGGTTCCTGCCCCGGAGTGTTTGTCTGCGCAGACAGAAAAACCACAACCCAGTGAAGAAAAACAAAAAGTACCAAGCAAGCGTTTTGCCAACAGGCCGTATCTGGTGTTGGCCTGCCCTGCAGTAAGGCAAGGTTATTCAGATGAAAGATGGTGTTGAGATTAGTGAGCCCTGCCCGAGCCAGTGGACGTCCAGCGTGCCGCACCGTGTGATTTATGAGAGTCGTGATATCACAAGTCGCCCCATGAATAAACCATGTGAGCAGAATTAAGCTTCTGTTAAACGACGCACAGCGTTTTCTCCCAAGTGCTTTAACAAGCAAGCAGGAACCAAAGCCCTGAAAGTTGTGTCGTCGGCTGCCGGCGATCTCGCCGCTTCTCAAATCTTCTCCTAACCACCAACTCATCCCACAACGTCAGCTCTGTCAGCTGATTCTTCACTCGTCCATTAATACTTTATAGTCTCTTTAAATCATGACTTTATTGTATATGGTTCCAAAATGTATTATTTAAACAATTGCCGATCTTGACGGCTGGATTTAACTCTACTCAAAGATTCAGCCTCATCTTATGTTTTATTTACCACAATGTCATTGTACATTTATGTTGATTGTTCAAAAGTATTCAAATTTAGGAGAGATTCAGATCATTTAGCTGATTATTTTCTCAAGTTTTCAAACAATGATTTGGCTAAAAATAGTCATAAATGCTTGTAAGTCCAATATGGACTTTTTTTTTCTCACTCTAATCAACAAACAACCACCCTTATCAGAATTAAACAGCAAAAGTTCAAAATAAACTATAACCACTGTCTAACAATTCACTGCTATTCACAATCAATATAGTGTAGATGCAAACGTTAACATACTGGGTCATGATTTCAATTCAATTCAAAATATTTTATTAATCCCAGAAGGAAATTAAATGTTGTTATATCTCACCAACCTGGTTTCATTAAGAATTGTTGTAGATGCTGATGGCTGTGGGCAGGAAGGATCTCCCGCAGCAGTCCATCCAGCAGAGGATCTGAAGAAACTGGTTGCAGATGCCGATCTGTCCACCCAGACTCAGTCGGCCTCTCGGTCCTCCTGGGCAGCAGGCCCACCTGAATGTTGGCAGAACTCCTCCCTTGAGCGATGGTCACCCCTCTCAGTAGCTTGTTGAGCTCCTCATCATTGCAGACAGCCAGCTGCAGGTGTCGGGATGATCCTGGTCTTCTTGTTGTCCAAAGCCACATTTCTTGCCGGCTCCAATGATCTCAGCAGTCAGTCACTCAAGCACATCCGATGATGTCAAAGTAGCAAAACAGTTAGATTATAAGGCAAATGTAGAAAACTATAAACAGGAACATGTCTGCATTGGTTTTTGCCAGGATTCAAACAGATTCTTAAAGCCATTTAGAGAGGTCAAGGTTGAGAGCTTCAGATCGGACGCAGATCAGATATCATTGGATTCATGATAGCAGGGTTTCTGCTTTTTGGCATCTGCAGATTCCTATGTTATTGGCTATTAAGGAAGACAGCAGCAGCAGTTTGGGCAATGGAAAAAAACGACTGAGTCTGTGTGAAGGTTTGGTTTGTGTTTTGAGTACTCAAAATCACCTGATTTACAAGCTAAACCATAAGATGGAAGCAATTTGTGGCAATCGCAAGCCACCTGCGGTTTCTGGGGCTTGCCAGCATGTTGAAGATGACCTCGGAGGAGGCTCATAAGCACGGACTAGTGGAATGTCTACAAATATGGCCATTTTAGATTGTGAAAGTACCAGCAGGACTCAAGTCTGACAAGAAAAAAAAAACAGTCTTAAAAAAATACAAGGTGTGAAGAGATGTTTTTATGTAATGCCACTATGGCTTTTCCCCCCTTTTCTGTTTATAAAAGTATTCTAAAAAATAATAATTGGCCGCGATCTATGGAGCAGCAGCAATGTGCACTCTGCCCATCTTTTGGACAACTGTACGGACATAATCTCACTGTATTTTGGTACAGTGATAATAAAGCTTATTCTGATTCTGAAAGTAACAGCTACTCCAACACGCAGCCACCACGAGCGGCACAACTCTAGAACTAATTTGAACGAATCTAGAACAAATTAGAATTTGGACCAGCTGTTATCGTTTTCTCCTTTTAGGACACTTAAAGATAGAGCCTGTAATGCAAGATAAATATGACAGTGTTTTATTTTTGCCATCCTGAAAAATGGGTGATAGTGTAACTGCCTGTTTTTGTGTTGATCTGTTAGCAAAGTAACTCATGAACCACTGGATATATTTTAATGATACTCTCAGAACCTCATCAATGGATGCCTGACTGCAACTTTTTGAAGAAAACCCAATTAAAAATGGCCACTACAGATAATTGACCACGCCAGCTTGAAACTGGCTGCAACTCAGATCATTTTAAACCTAATGAGCTCACATTTGGTGTGGTAGTAGCTGAGGCTCATCCCCACATGTATGAGATATTTTAAAGTTTAAAACTTTTTCATGCAGGGCGGCAGGTGACGTGTTGTTTTATTTCATGTTTCAGTTCAAGAAGAGCAGATTGCCTGAGCTTTTATTGTATTATTTGATAAAAAATATATAATGTATATTGCTGACTTACTATGTATTGATTTTATGTTTTGTACCTTGTACAGCACTTTGTCAGTTCAAATTGTTTTTAAATGAAAAAAAAAACAAAAAACAATTTGACGCATGGTTTACACCAATCACGAAAGGTCTTCTAGAAGATGCTGTTGTGTTACTTTGTGTGGAAAGTAATAAATGTAAATAAAACTTTTAAGAATTTTTTATTTTCACATTTTGACGTGAACCTTTCAGGTTATCCTCCCCAACCTTTGATTTGAACTTCTTACACACTTTCAAACTCAATCAAAACACCACAGCTAATTAAATTCACTGTTATTTGTACAGTTTTTCAATAGACTCAGTTACCTTACTTATTTACCTCTATTTTTGGTTTTGTTGGTAAGTTTGTTTTATTAGGACATATTTCTGCATTACATTTGTTGTGACATAAGTTTGATCTGGAATATATTATCCTTAACGATTTGAAAGTAAGTTTTACTTTTTACTCAGTGCGTACATTCACTACACAAGCTTAAGCCCACTTCAAACATCCTATCTGTAGTGTATACTTTACATTATTTGATACAATATTTAAACAAGGGAAAATATACAGGGGGATGCAGAGTACTCTCGCTTTCTCCAGGGAAACTTCAAACAGCATATTGTACATGCTAATAGTTTATATCCTCTCTGTTCATATGAAAATATTATCCTAAAGCCCACAGTTACAGTCAAACAGTGCAGGATTTTCTGCATGCTTAGCTCAGCTCATGCTTCATGCCTCCATGTATCATGCTCAGTGAACATCTATAAGGAAGCAACATGTCATGTTTCAGGTTTGGAAGAGTTGACATTAAGTTTTGGGTAGATTGTGTTAAGATGGTCAAATCTAATTATGGTGGTGTAATAAAAAGTAAAATACCCAGATGAGAGGTCAGATTTATAGACACCTGCCTTAGCTCTATTGAGTTGTCAGCATCACTCAATATCCCATAAAAGCAGCAACAAACTCTCTCTTGGGCCTTTTGACTTGTTAACATTTGCCATTCCAGCACACATACTGGATTTAGCCTTTAAAATCCTTTTATTTATGAGAAAACTAAACAATCAATCTATTAAAACACAAGAATGTGTTAGGCTGATTGGTAACTGTAAATTGTTCCTAGCTGTGAGTGAGAATGGTTTTGTCTCGCTCGTCTCTGTCAGAATCAGACTCAAAACCAGCTTTATTGTCATTGCACCGAAGCACAATGAAATTACATTTCAGTACAGCCCATCCAAGAAAACATAAACAAACAGACATGGGGAGACGGAAGTGTCTGAGGTTGCGGCCTTCGGAAGGCACTACCCTTTTTGTTTAGATAAGAAAAAGAGAAACACAAGGGGAGGGGGGGTATACAAAAATTTATATCTCACACAGTGTGCACAGTGTGAGAGTTGCAAACAAAGACCTCAGCACAGAAACAGCAACATACTGATGACATCATAATACATACTGTATATGCATGAGGAAGGCCGACGAAGGCGGTGAGTTGTCTGTGGACGCTGCCAGAAAGTTCCATAGTCCTGATAAGAGATGGTGCAGTGTCTATCAGCTGGCTCTGACACAGGTCCACAGATTTACTCCGGAAGGGAGCAGGTAGGGGAGTTTGGGGCGGGGGTGGGGTGGGGGTGGGGTCACAGGACAAAGAGTAAAGCAGGAGTGGAAGGTGAAGCATCCGTCTTCATCGAGAACAAGCAGGAAAAACTATGACTATTGTGTCCTTGTGATGGACTGAAGGGTCCAGGGTGTCCTCTGCCTTTTGCACAGTAACTGCTGGATATGTGTATCAGTAAACCCCGTGACCCAGAAAGGAAGAAATATGTAAATATAATGGAGGGTATCTATGTCAATTGTTTATTTCTGCAAGGACATTTTTGAACCTGCAAACTTGTTGGTATTCATTAGCATCAAGAAACAGTACAAGAAGTTATTTTTCTACATTGGAACGACTCAGATGAGGCTGGAGGACAATAATAAACATAAAATTCATTGTTGCATCGCTAAAGCTTATGTCTCACTGGACTGCTATTGATGTCCAATTCCAAACAACGTTCCCAAGGAAGTTTGTAAAATGTTTCAAAAAGTTTACAACCTCTTGTGAATCACAGAGCCTCGCTCTCACATTACAAGAATTTTGAGCATGTTCTAAAAATTTGTGTGACAAATTTTCTATCAAAATAATCATAACGTGGCGCACATCTGGAACATGCCTGAAAACGGTCCCCATTTACATAGTTTCTGTGAGTTGAAGTCTGAGAAACATGAGAAATTTTTATAAGGGGTACTTATCCAACTAAAATGTGACTGATTATCGTCAACAGTGAGAGCTGGAGGTTTCAGGCACCACATACAGTAATGGCACCATGTGAGCCAGCTTTTATTTGACTGCAGCAACAGGCGACATGCTGCAGCCTTTAACATACCAGCATGGTTCTCATCTTTGTTGGGTTCCTCATCCAGCAGCTTCTGCCCTTTTTTCCCCTCCCCATATCATTTGATGTCTGATGACAAAATGATTGCTGGTCTGGAGAGATGCTCTGTACTTATATGATTCCATGTTTCTCACCTTTCTTGCTTAACTCTCACACAACATTCTTGTGACTGTCGAGCAGATGTCACACGTGTCAAAAATGAGCAATTATGTCACAAGAAATTCATGCAAATGTTGCAAGAACGTTGTGGTGCGCCAGTTATGGATGCTCAAATTTGGCCCAAATTTTCCCAATAGATTGTGCATTTGAGTGATATGCACAAACATATCAATTTAGTGTAATTTCAAGATAAAATTTGCATTTTTTTTAATGTCTAATGTCGCCAGGAGTTGCAGCTCAGTGAGATGATGAAAATACAAAAACATCTATCCTAGGACGCGCTTTGGTCAAGATTCGCCAGGTGTTTAAATGTCTTATTTGACAAACCATAGCACATATAAATTAAATGTAAATAAATCCGTCCTAAATATTGTGCAGTACAAAATCCCAGGCAATTAAAGCACACTTAAAGTGAAATTACCCTTAAATCCTATTTAATTAAGCAATAAACTCAATCATGGTACTATAAATAGTTTTCACCTGACAAGCAGAGATTCATCATTTCACTTATGTTCTTTAGCCTTCTTCTCCCTCGGGCCTCAAACACATCAGACATTCAGGTATGTTGTGGAAACCAGGGGAACCAGTGTTTCTGATGCACCACACCATGGCCTCTCTAATGAGCCCTGACTCCTAATGACTGGGAGCCACCAGTGAGAGAAAACGCTTGCCAGCGTGGGGGTTTATCTCATTGTCAGTCTGTGCAGTGCGGTAACATCGGTAACCTTTAGATCACTCTAAATTAGGATGCTGCAGAATCCTTCAGTAGTGATTACAAAACAGATTGAGTATCTGGAGGAATCCGCATAAAGTTGTACGCGAGACTTCCGCTCGAGCTGAGCGGTGGAATAATGGGCGGATTGTGCAAAGACGTGTCACACAGCTCTGATCAGGGATTCTCTCGTGGTGCTTCAGACGAGATTGCAATATTCGGGTGGCGTTTCTGTTGAGCGGTTTTGATTACGTCGAGGAAAACCAGCGTAAAGTTAAAAACAAGACAAAGAACCGGTTCAAAGATGTGAGGTTTTGCACAGATCTGCCCGCTGAGCGTCATTCATCCAACTACGCAGGAGCTGGTCATCCAGAGGACAGGGTGCTTAATTGTGCTGCACTTCAATAAGTCACAGACTTTAGACACACGGTTTTAATCATTCAAATGTCTCTGCTGATAGGCAGTCCAGGGGTCAAAGGTGACTCTGCCTCTTCTGAGCTAATGTTTCTCCAGGCAGGTGTCCTGCTGTTGAAAGAGGACACCAGGATTCAGATGTTCTTATCAAATGCATTGAATCCCACACAAACCCAGACTCTGTCCAGAAATTTGTACATGTGCCTCAAGAGCTTTAAAGGATGTTGCTATTTCAGCTGTTTGTCAGCTGGAACAGATGCCTCGGCTCATCGATTGGGAGGGTTTCATAGTCTCAGTAATCAAAGTGGTGACGAACAGGAGAGGAACACATTTAGGTTGAATAAGGTCTCCGGGGAACAATTTGTTTGGTGTAAAGTGAACATGTTGGGAGTTGAAACATAAAGATGCTGCTTTCAGGGATTTCCAGCTCAGAGGGAAAGGGGAAACAGGAGAGCCCCAAGTGATGAGTGTCGTATCGATCCAGCTTCTCTGACCTGCGCAGTATTTTGTTCATGCTTTCCGAACGTGGAATCGATGATTATTTTACAGCTCACTTAAGAAGAATTTCGCATTAGACATAAAAGTTTGCTTTTGCGCTTTGAAAATAAAAAAAGGCATTAGAATGTTCAAATTCTCACTAAAACAAAAGGCAAGAGTGTGTTCAAGCAAGGAGCTTTTCACCTTGACATTCAGATCGTTAAAGTCACCAAACTCCTCCTGACACTTTCTGTTCTGCACTCAAACTCACGGGAGGTAGACTGTGACCAGATCAAATATGGGAGGAACTGACATTAAAATTTCTACAGGGGGTTGATTTTAAATCCACAGTTGCAGCCACAGGCGATGTCTTTGCTGAAAGCGGCTTTGCTTCTTGGGTGTACAAAATGTCTCGTTTTGCAGCCAAATGTATGTCATAGAACTTTAAATGAAAGACAATGAATTGGGTTTTAATTTATACTAAGAGCTTTGTTTCATCACATACGTTTGACTCCTACAAGATATATTTATATACAAGACCCCATACAGCTCAGGTTATTTTAAGTGGTGTTCTGTGCAAAGTTAACAATTCATATCTTACCTGTTGTAGATAGCTTTTTGAGATACCTCGATTGGAGAAAAAAGTTTAAGTCTAACTGGACTGGCCAAGTCTGCGTGGAGCCAAGACCAAACTGGACATTTTCCATCTTGAAACAGCTACAATCTAAAATAAAATAAAAAATAAAAAACAAAAAAAAAATCATTCTAATAATTAATTTTTGACAATTTAGATCATTGTCAATTTTTCATTCCACAGATACAAAGAGTTATATGAATAGTTTTGGGGAAAATAGTGACCCAAACAACTACCAGTAATCATTATGCCACTTTCTTTGCAGTGTGAAGCACACAGTTTCTGCCAGAAAAACCATGTCGTATGTAAATATTGACATGTAATGGTATATTAAATATTCTTATATGTGGCACGGGAGAACAGTGGTTAGTGCCGTTGTCTCTCAGCAAGAAAGTCACAGTATTGCCTCCGGGGACCTTTCTTTGTGGAGTTTGCAGGTTTTCCATGTGCATGCATGGGTTTTCTCCAGTATTCTGGCTTCTCATCACCAATAAATAGATAAATAATTATGCATGTTGGGTACATTGGTGACTCTAAATGGTCCCTTGGTGTTTGTCTCTTTGTGGTCATGTAGTGGACTTGCTACGTGTCTAAGGTGTGCCCTGCCTCCCCATAACCTGAAAAAAAGACGTGAGTAAACAAATACTGGATAGACAAACCACTACACCTTTGAGACTGAAGTTGTTTTTAGATTTACAAAATCCAACAGGGTCTTGGCCCCAGACAGACTTTTTTCATTAGCTCATCAACCTGGATTATGCATTATTGCTTCAAACTAGGCAATATATTAAATGTTCATAAACCTCACTCTAAAAGGTGTGGACCATTTCTTTAACTCACAGAGACTATTAGAGAAACTGTATTTTGGATCTCTTGTTACACAAATGGAGCAGTTTTAGATAAACGTCTTGTTAAAAATAATTATTACTCCACCAGTAGGAGTGTAATTTGATCTTCCATCCATCCATTATCTTTACCCTCTTCTTTTATTTTGGATCACTGGTGCCCATGTCCAGCAGTCACTGTGTGAGAGGTGGGGGACACTCTGGACAGGTCTCCAGTCCATCACAGGGACACATAGAGACAAACATTCACTCTCTCTCACCTAGAGACAATTCAGAGTTACCAATCAGTCCAACATGCATGTTTTTGGTCTGTGGGAGGAAACTGGAGTACCTGGAGAAAACCCACACATGCACGGAGAAAACATGCAAACTTCACCCAAAGGCACCCGGGCCGGGATTTGAACCAGTGACCTTCTTGCTGAGAGGCAGCATCTCTACCAACTGAGCCACTCATAAAAAATAAAAAGCACAGTGCCACTAATTAAACTACATTTAATTTGTGGCACAGAACATTTGATCTCAGAGGGGAGATGGGAGACGTGCACGTTGAGGACGCCTCTGGCCGGCCTGGTTCTGAACGGGTCTTGTGATTTCCTGTTCTGTGCTGCTCTGCTGGCCTTCTGCCTGAACACTCACCTCCCGTGTGGACAGTCGTCATCCAACTACATTTTTTGTGCAGAACTCTTGTGTTTCCCCCCAGGGTCTTTTTCATGGTTTTTGGTTATTTTTTTTTAATATATTTTATTATTTTACTTATTATTTAGAGCCTTCAAAAGTTAATGAAGGCTGACATGGACATGGTGACCACCTCCTGCAACCTGTGGGCGAGATGGGTGGCCACCAGTGAATGAACAAATTCATCTTATTGTGCTCTGTGCAGCCTCTGTCTGCTTATTTCTGCTTAATTTTATCTTACAATAACACTTTAATAATTAAATCCTTTTGCCATTTTCAGCTTTTTGAGCCGCTTTCAGCAAAAGCATTCAGCAGTAAGTATTTACTCTATAGCAGGAAATGCAAATGTTCCTGGTTAGAGTTACGTTCCCTTTTTCTAGTTTAATGCAAACAGAGAACTTTTGTCCCAGGACTAATTTGTTAGTCCAAAACCTGCCATGTGGAACTAATCTGCTTTGTCATTACAAATCTGTCCTCATGACTGAAAAATGCTTTGGTCTGATCTTTGAAGATTGACATGTTCAATTTGAGGTCTGTACTACAAAAAACTACAATTACCAGTATTCAGCTGCAAACACACAGCCGGCACCAGTCAGACTGACAAAACTCAGCTGCTCTTGGCCAGGGTTATTCAATTGGCGGCCCGGGGGCCAAATCAGGCCCACAGATGAATTCAGTTTGGCCCACCAATGGGTTTATTTTGAAATAAAACTAGATTTTAAACCATAAAACAAACTTACTTAATGACAACAACTGCTGAGCTGCTGGCTTTCAGTACCTGTGGCCAGGGCTTTGTAAACTGACTGATGCCGGAACAACAGGCAGGCTGGTGGGGGGTAGGGGGGGTCTGTATATTTTAATGGGTTGGGTAATGGGTAATGGGTTTAATGGGTTGTTATACATCAACATTTACCTACATTTACCCCCCTCCTCCCTCCCCCCACTTCACTGTTCTAAGCCAAACCCTTCTTTCCAGCTCCAGTTCTTGTGGCACCTTTTGAAGCACCTGAAGGCTTTGATTCTCTGTTGTCCATCCATCCATCCATCCATCCATCCATTTTTTATTAAAGTAAACTGAACTTTCTTTTTGACATTTTGATCGCTGTTGTTATTTTGACAAATTAGCGCAGTTGTTTTGAAACGTGACGTATAATGTGACTAACACATCAAACAACGATAAGCTTTTTTTTAATTATGTCTGAAATGCAGCAGGAGTTCAGACACCTGCTGATGTTGTGCACTGTGTAGAGCTGTCTGGAGATGTGCATTACGTGCACTCTCCACAAGGCATTTATTTATTCTGTTGAATAAATAATGTTTTGGGGGTCTGAAAGTAGGGGAGAGGGCGTGTTGTTGTTCAGTGCACAGCCCCACTGAGTAGGGACAATATTTGGAGAGGACGAGGAGAGAAAGACTTCGCGCAGAACCTCCGTATGTAAACGGTCACATTTACGTATGGAGGTTGCCTTTAGCCTGGGTACACCAAGCTAAACGCAACATCTCCTCTCATTGTATTTTTAAATAAATAATCAAAATAAAATGCGCAATGACTTTTGGGGGCGGAGTTGCCGGAACAGAACGGGTCAAAATGAGAGTTCCTGGATCTTGTTCCGGCAGGATCCGGCTCAAATTAACCACTCACTGTGGCCCCCTGAGAAGTTTTGTTGAATAGGCATGCTCTTGGAGCCCCCATTCACTTAACTAGTGAACTTATTTATCCTGTTTTATGAGTAATATAACATCACTAAAGATGCATTTGTTATATCAACTCTTGCAAATTCTAAAACCCAACTGATTTCCCCCAAACAGACGATGTGACGAAAGAAACACAAGTAGGTCAACATCATCGATGATGTTTCTGTGGGATGAAAAAACTGTTTCATTCATTAGGTAAATGTAGATGTTTAAGAACCCGTTAAAATACACCAGAATGCAGGAAATGGCATTTCCTTTTTCAAAGCCCCCAGAAGTCCCCCCACCCCACACACACACATGCACACACACACATTCTGACACCCCTGCAATAGATTCACAGAAAACATGAGAATTGTCCTTTAATTCAGGATCATTTCTGTGATGTTTACTGTAAATAAACAACAAAGCAAAAAGGCTTCAAGTTCTCAGCTCAGTTTAATATCTGTAAGACTGACCAAGTTTTATTATATTTGAGTTTTTTAAAGTTAGTGTCCTGTGGTGGTCGTCGTTGAGTCTAGAAGTTGTAAATATACATCGTAGTCTTATTTTATGAGTCACATTGTTTTTTTCACTGGGTAATGAGATATTTTGCTGACAGACATTGTTGACTCCAGTTGTTACACAGAGTTTTCAAGAAAGAGCTCACAGGGTCAGTTTGAGCTCAAAGTAAAAGTTTGGACTCAGTTTCAGCAACTACCACCCCAAATGTTAGCTCATATTGACATATAGTGGTTTTTGATTTTGCTCAGATCAGTTGGCTGTGGCAGCCATCTTGAATCAAGTTGACTCATGAAGTTAACCAGTTGTAGATTTACATCAGAGTAACTAGAGGACACATCGGTCACATGACATGATTCACTGGAGGGACGGGAGCCATAACCAGAGAGGACGAGTGTCTGGACTCGTTTTAGATATTTACAAAATAGCCAACAGTAAGGACCGACTATGTAAAAATGATAGAATTATTAATAATATCAAAATGTATTAAGTACAACAGAGCTTTAGGGCCACGCTAAGAAAAAAAAATTACATTACGAACGAGAACAAAATCATAGCATTACGAGAATAAAGTTGTACGGCAGTCATAATAATGTGAAAATAAAGTTGTAGTATTACAAGAATAAAGTAGAAACAATAGGAGAATAAAGTCATTGTATTACCAGAATAAACTCGTAAAATTATCAGAACTCCAACATGAAAAATCAGTCTTACCACTGCAGTAAAATGAACGCTGACGTTGGCAGTATAGCAGGGGCCCAACACACTGTGGGTTCTCATGATAAACTGAAGCCATATTGCAACTAATGGCTGCATTGACAGATTTTGTCATGACATAATGTGGATGGAGGCATATTTCACAAATTGTGACCCAAAAGTGATCATGGACTACTTCAGAAACACAGTGACTCACACTGGAGGCTGTCCACAGCAGGTGGAGCTAACCCAGGACGTATTATGAGTTTATTCTCATAACATTATGACTTTATCTTTTTAATATTAAATTTTTATTCTCATAACATTATGATTTTATTTTTGGAATATTACAACTATTCTCATAATATTACTTTATTTTCGCAACACAACTTTATTCTCATAATTTTATGACTTTTTAATCATAATGTAAATTATTTTTTCTTAGCGTGGCCCTAATACTCCGTCATAATTTAGTCTATCTAATGAATATAACAATGTAAAACTGCCACAAAGCTGTGTGCGCAGCGGTTGTACCCACCCAAGAGAAAAAGGTGTCTCAAAGCTTTGAAACCGGTGGTGTATCACCACCATGTGGCTGTTTGAAGCACTATATGACCAGAGTTCAACAGGTTTGTATCTTTAATGGTAAATATGCTCATAAACAGAAGAAAGACAAGCAACTGTTCAAAGATAGATCATTTTAATGCATCCTAATAAAGCTGTCAGTGTCAAAAAGTAATGTTATTTTAGTGAAAGCTGTATTTTGACATGTTCCTATTTTTTTCTTTTCAAGTTCAGGTGTAAAATATGAATTAATAAAATGAAGTATTTGAGAAAATACATATATATCTAAAATAATGAAGTGCCTTTAAGACAATCTGCGTTTAGATCATTAATTAAATACAATCTTTTCGTACGTCTTGGCATGAACACATGAACACACACATTTCAGGTAGAATCAAGAGTGACACGTATGTTTTTAAAGAACAAATTCCACAAAACTTTTCAATAAACCTACAGTGCAGGCCTGAGCATCAAAACGTGACTAAAACGACCACCGAGTGCCTTTTGGTATCGGAGCATGCTCATGTATAAACTGTATGTTCTGTACACGTTCCTCCCCCTGATCAGGTGGATAGAAAAATCAGAACAAGTGGCCCTGTAAGAAAACACAAGTTTACCTGTTCCTGAAAAGGATGAGGTTGAACAGTAAATTCAACCTGGAGAGACTCACACAAAGAGACAGGAAAACAATTAGAGTGTTTTATTGATGAGTTTCTTTGGCGCTC
>JAVCKU010000013.1:10821949-10832081 GCA_032273985.1 Hypsolebias coamazonicus
TATTCCCTAAACTCATAAAATCACCACATGGCAAGTCACCATTGCTAAAGTCCTTCTGTTAGTTTTAAGACTATATTTTCATGAAAACATTTTTTATAATAAACGATTCAGTGTCTGATTATTTCCCCCCCATCCTTTGGATCATGTTGTTGCTTTTATTGCTGTCATAAATCAATCATGGTTGACTAAGTTCTTCCCGAGTCTTATCTTTATTAGAAAGTGGCAAAGAGAAAGCAACTGTTCGATGAACCTCATAAAAACTTGACTAAAGTTTGTTTAGAGAGGTTAGTTGAGATGTAAATTGAGTAAACCCAGGCAACAGTTCTATGCACTGTGGCTTCCATCTCATGTGCTGAAGCTTGTAACGCCTTCACTGTGGTCACAGGCGTCTTGGGGATCTCCCTCACTATTCTTTTTTCTTGCACAGTCACTCAGTTTGTGAGGGAGATCTGCTTCTTGGTAGATTTACACATGTTCCATATTTCTTCTGTTTCTTGATGATTGATTATACAGAACTTTGGGGAGGTCTAGGTCCTTGGAAATCCATTTGTATCATTCCCTCACTTGTACTTTTCAAAAAAAAAAAAAAAATCCCTGAATTGAACTGGAACAGCCGCAATGAATGTTTATACAATCACTTATTTTGCAACAAATGATTATTTTTAATTATCATTCGTATCACTCTATAGTAATTTGGTTTCATTTTGTCATTGAACAAGTTTTAGTTTTTCTTTGAAACAAGGTTTAATTTATTTTGTCCATGACAGATTTCTGACAGAAATAAAAGCATTAAAAACATACAAGGGGTTAAAAAAAACTTTTTAAATGCACTGCAACAGTCTCAACTGGGAAATACAGTCTTTTTGTTATTTCTTTAAAATGTCAGTCGGTTGAATGAAACAGCTTGAAGGTAATTTTACACATCATTGATACAAAACATGTTTAGCTGTTTCACACAAAATTACACATGGCAGGACATGTCAGATTATAAAGGCTACATTTTAATCTCCTGTGTCAACAGGTTATAATTCCTTGTAGAAAGACAGTGAGAAGAGAACAATGACAACCAGACCCTTAAGAATATCAGTCAAGAATGCAACACACCAGTGGACAATTTGACATAAACTAATAAATTTTTTTAAATCGGATTATGTGGTTCTTCTAAAGTCACACAAACTCAAAATAAAGAAAAGAAAATCACACATAAATGAATCATTATAGAATAAAGAACATTTGTTATAATTGACTAGAATAGCAAACACAGAATAAAAACAAATCTCATGACATGAATATCCATCCATCCATCCATCCATCCATCCATCCATCCATTATCTTCATCTTATTCCGACGTTGGGTAGCGGGGGCTGCAGATTGAGCAGGGAGGCCTAGCCATTTCTTTCCGCAGCCACCTTTTCCAGCTCTTCTAGGAGGACCCCAAGGTGTTACCACGGCCAACTGAGAGACATAGTCTCCCTAGCATGTCCTTAGGCTTCCCTGGGGTCTCCTCCCAGTCAGACATGCCCAAAGCACCTAGGGAGGCACCAAGGAAGCATCCTCACCAGATGCCCAAACCACCTCAACTAGCTCCTTTCAATGTGGAGGAGCAGTGGTTCTACTCTGAGTCTCTTCCAGATAACTGAACTTCTCATCCTGCTTTGAGGGGACAGTTCAGCTACCCTGCGGAGGAAACTCATTTCATCTGCCTGTATCCATGATCTCATTCTTTTGGTCACTTCCCAGAGTTTGTGACCATAGTGACCACAAGAATGTAGACTGACTGATAAACAGAGAGCTTTGCCTTACAGCTCAGCTCCCTCTGCACCACAATGAATAAGCAGAGTCAAGCAAAACTGCAGATGCTGCGCCAATATGTCGGTCAATCCCACACTCCATTCTTCCCTCACTCGTGAACAAAACCCCGAGATACTTGAACTCCTCCACTTGAGGTAGAACCTCAGCCTCGACACAAATATAGAAATCCACCATTTTCCAAATGAGGACCATGGCCTCAAAACACAGATTCAAAACATTTGTATCGACAAAGAAGAACAAGGAGCTCAGTGTCCCTTGCCTGGACGTGGGTTAACAGGGCCCCACGCTGGAGCCAGGCCTTGGGGAGGAGCTTGTCGGCAAGTACCTGTTGATTGAGTCTCTACCCATTGATCCCGGTCGGGCTCAGGCTGAATGAGCAACATGTGTTTGTCTTCCTGTGAGCCCACAACCTGCAGGAGAGGCCATACAAGTCAGATGCATGATGCAACAAGCAGTGGCAGAAGGTAGGGGCCTTGTCCCTGACCCTCGCTTACCAAAGCATTATATGTATGGGGGAGACTGGTGGCACAGTGGTCAGAGACAGTGGGCCTGTGATCGGAAAATCGCCGGTTCAAGCCCCAGTACCGACAACATCAAAAAATGTGGATGGAAAAAGGTGAAACACTCACACCTGCCTCCACCCTCATTTGCCCCACCCTGGGCCCCTGAGCAAGGCCCTTAACCCCCACCATCTGCTCCCTAACAGGTTTCTCTTGAAAATTAGTTCTTGTGGCTCAATGAGTCTACCTGTATAAATAAAGGGTAGCTAAATGAATTTTTTTTTTTTTTTTTTATCTAAATGTTGAATGATTTCTGACTGACCGACTGGTCCTAAATTGGCGCATTTTTCTCATCTCTTGACCTGCTGTGGAAAAGACTGTCCTCATCTCAGTCTCATCCACCTTCTATCCCAGGAAGTGATGAGCTGTCTGATGTCTATGCCATCTCACATGGACAGCAGGGTTATCTGTTGTCCTATAAAATAAGCAATTCTTAAGCTGTTAGGGAATACAGTATGTTAATTATTTTTAAAAGCATTTGATTCTAGAGAGTAAATGAAACAGGTGAAACAAGGATTTTGTCTAATCAGACCTAAAAACATGTTTTCCTTCAGAGTAATAATAATTGAAGCTACGAGAAGTATATGGATCAAGCTGCTTTTTGTCTATTAGACAATTATTGGTTTTAAAGTGGCAGCATATATCAAACACAATCTGATTAAACTGTATTTTGTGAGAAAAGGAGCTAAAACCAGAAAAGATTAGTTTAAAGATGCAAAACAGTATATGTTAAAAGTAGGCAAATGCAACACTATATGTACTAAAAACATGGTATCTATAAGCAGTAAGCTAGCAAAATGTAGCAAAAGTGTAGCTAACAGGAGAAAAACAGTACTAAAAGCTAAAAATAGCTAAATGATAACTAGAAGATATTAGCAGCAAAAGGTTAAAAACTAAAAGAAGTCTAGCATTAGCTAAAAGAAAACGCTAGCTGAAAGCTAAATATAGCAACGTGCTTGATAGAAATAGCAAGAGGCTAGTTGAAAGCTAAGACGCAGAAGGTCAGCTAAAAGCTAATAGTAGTAAAACACTAGCTAAAAGCCTAATGTAGATGCCCCAACACTGATTTTTGTTGTTTTAGCTCTTCTAATGCGGGTGGGTACATGTTTGCCTGATAAGTGTTCAGTTGTTGCATTTTCTTTGATGACATCACGCCTAGCAGAAACTGAGCCTCACAGATATTATTTAGACCAAAACAAAAGGGCCCCGTCCCTTTGCACCAGCTAGTCCTGTCAGTGTTTTTGTATTGCAGTTTTTGAAAGTTGGCAACTCTAATCTACAGCGAGAAACAAAACGGGGCCATTAGCTTTGACAGAAAACAGAAAACAAAGTCTTTCAGTAGGCGAGGCATGGCTCCAGCTTTCTGTGCACCAACTGGCACACTGAACACAGACGAGGTGGAACACTTTATGCACACTAACTCACATGCATCACAGTGATGGAAAAAAACAAGCAGCTGTTTGTGAGTAAGTGTGGGGGAACTGCCAAACGAGATAAAGCAGGCTCTTCAGCTAGAACAAGCTGCAATGGAGCTGAGGACTTCCAGAGGCTGAGGCTTCGCACTTTGTGATAAAACCAGCTGATTCACGGGCGCTCCCTCTATTTCTTTCATTTATCACAATATTGTTGAGCCCAGAATAAATGGAGTCTGGTCTTATGAGCTAAAATTGTTAACTACCTCCTTTTGTCATCTCACAGTTCTGTTTCCCTCTGAAAGATGCTTTATTATCTCTTTGTTCTCAGAGGCATGCGTTTTCTTTTACGTAATCATTCATATCACATACTGTATCCAGGTCATTGGTCTTCAATGTTCCCATATTTCTTTATGAAATACAGACAGGATTGCATGCTAAATACTTCCAGATGCTCTCGTTATATTTATTTTTATCATGTGCACTTTTTAAATGAGTTATTTCTTTGCTTCATTTTGTCTCCTTTTCAACATTAAGTTCAGCATTAATGAAATTACCAGGAATTCTGACGGAGACACACTTTTATCTAATTCATGAAGTCATGTTCTTTGAAAGCTGGAGGCCCTTTTCCTCTGTGAATCAAACAACTGAGCGCCCCCACCCCCATTTTCTACCATTTCCAGAGCACAGTGCGGGAATGGGAAATGATGGAGGATAAAGGGCCTCGAGTAGCCGACTACTTTGTGGTTGCCGGCCTCACCGATTCGTCCAAGCCTCTGGAGGAGGATCTGCACTTTGATGACACCGGCGCCAAGTCTGTTAAACCCAAAGCCCCAATCACCGATGTTGCTGTGGTGATTCGCTCCCTTGGTGAGGAGGTGCCCCCGGGCTTCACCTGCGTGGAGAGCACGCCCTCAGGCCTCTCTGCTGAGCTTAACGGAGCCAGCCTCAGGGGCCCACAGATCTTCTTGTGCTACAAGAGAGGCAGGGATAAGCCTCCACTGACAGATCTCGGGTAAGAAGTACCAGTAATCCTCACTCCCTCTGCTCACCCAGCACCACTAATAATCACAGCTCCATCTTGGGTCACTGTAATCTGCTCTTAAACATGTCCTCTGGCATTTTTCCTAATTTTTCTTTTAATCAAAGCTCTCCAGGGCACACCAATATATTATTTATAACTTATCTTCCAGAGTTCTGTATGAGTGGAAGGAGAAACTGAAGCCTGGATGCCACATCGTCCAGACCACGCCCTCAGGTCGTCCCGCCAACATCAGCAGTTCATCGTCTCAGCGCATCTACATCACGTACCGCCGCGCTCCGAAGAGCCAGCCTCACACCTCCCTGGCTGTGACCGATGTCTGCGTCATTATTCCTGGCAAGGGGGAGATGCCCCCTCACACCTTCTGCAAGGTGGACAAGAACCTCAACAGCAGCATGGTGAGACGGCGTTCCAGAAACATCCGTGTGTGTTGAACACAAAGGACGTAGGGTTCCACTGATCTGTCATGGTTTGTGATCATCTCTCTTCCAGTGGGGGTCCTCGGTGTACCTTTGCTATAAGAAGTCTCTTGCTAAAGCAAACACAGTCGCATACAAAGCAGGTAAAAAAAAAAGAACAGTTTAGCTGCACATACGTGTCATCATTAAAGAGCTACAAACGTTATGTCCATGTAACTTTTGACTGTGTTGTGCCCAGGTTTGCTGTGTAGGTACCCAGAAGAGGACTATGAGTCGTTCCCACTGCCTGAGTCAGTGCCCATGTTCTGCCTGCCCATGGGGGCCATGATTGAGTGCTGGCCAGCTCACACCAAGCACTCCCTGCCTGTTTTTTCTACGTTTGTCCTGACGGGGGCCTCTGGGGAAAAGGTACAGCCGCCTCTCTACATCATCATTATCAGGAGCCGCATTCTTCTTGAACTTGCATGTCAAGGAATCTCTCTTCAGACTAAGCTTCATCATTAGTTAAGGGGCTCCCCTGAAGGTTGCATCAGATTGGAGTTCGCACGTTCTGCCTTTATTGCCGCATTTTAGTTAGCTTATCCATCTTCCTTCCCCCGGCTGCCCCTCGCAGCGCATCAGGATCCCTTATGGATTTGTTTGTTGATAAACTGCAGCAGTATATTTAAAAAGGAGACAACACTTGTCAAATTCTAAACTCTTGACTGGAATCAAAATGGTCTGAAGGCTGTTTTTGGACCCAAAAGCCTGCTGGTTCTTTGAAAGCAGTGCAGCATAAAATATTCTTTTCTTGTGCAGCTCATCTTCTGAATAATAGATGTCTCATGCAGCACTCGGGCTCAGGATGGTGTGCAAGTTTGAATGCCAGAGTGCTCATTTCTTCTTCCCTGCAACCTCTTGTCTGCAGGCTGGTCCCATGGTACTTCAAACCCAGACTCATTTATCATTTTATTGGAGAGAATGATCCTCAAAAAAGTTAAAAGGGTTTAGTTAATCTGTGATGTTGGAAATTGATCACAGTATTTTGTGTGGATGCATTTTCTTCAGAGATCTAGGTACCATCTGTTGTGTTATTTTATTTTTTATTTTATTATTTTTTTAACAAGTTTCATCTGGATTGATATACTTGATGCTGAACATCTTTGCAATCTTTTTGCGTGCAGGTGTACGGAGCAGCTATCCAGTTTTATGAGCTTTACCCTGAGGAGAGCCTGTCGGAGCGTCAGCGCTCACAGCTCGGCCTGCCAAGCTCTGATTTTGGACCTGATGGGACCAGAAACATTTACAACAACAAGAGTATCTGCTTACTGTCCCACTGGCCCTTCTTCCAGTCCTTCAGGAGCTTTCTCACTTTCCTCTACAGATATTCCATCTCTGGACCGCACGCAGTTCCCATTGAAAAGTTAGCGCATTTAACAAATTTTTACTTTTTTCTTGACTGAAGTCTAACAAATACACTGATTTAGAGTTGATTAAATGTTTGTCTTGTGACTAACTGGTTTTTAATTTTTATTTTCCCACAGGCACATCTCCCACTTCATGCAACACGTCCCGTTTCCCTCCATTCAGAGACCACGCATCCTTGTGCAGGTCATCTTTAAATTTAATGAGTGGTGGAAAAAGTCTAATTCTGGTCATTTTCTAAAGTGATGTTCTGTCAACTCCACCTTGAAGTCAGTCTCAAAACACAGAGGAAGCAGGGCAGAAGTCTTCCTCCAGGCTGCTAACAACTAGTTGCATCTGGTCCTAAAACATCCGACCCGGCCCCAGCCCGGAGCCATAATTTCTGAACCCCACCCGATCCGACGAATTAACAGTAATTACAGGTCTGAACCTGAAAAAAACTGACATTTTTAATTAATAATTAATTACTGCTTATATATTTATTAACGGTCGGCAGACGCGCGTGGCTGAATAAAAGGGGCAGAAGATCGGCGCTGAGGGGGTGTTTGTCCTTTCGTGGCAGTGAAAGCGCATTAAATCCCTGCTTCTGCCTGTATTCTGCATTATTCAGACATGGACCCTGCTCTGACATGTCAGATATTTTGGGGATCTCACCTGTTTGAGTCGTCGGCCGCGCGCGTCCACTAAGTGCAGCAGAATCTTTTTTACACCACCCTTTTCTAAAGGAAAGAACAAAGATGTCTTATTTGTTTGAATGTGTTTCTTTACTTTAAATTAACTTTTTTTTTAACCTCTTTCAAGACTGGTCAGTGCGCAGTCAAATGGCCAAATGCGGCAGGTGATTATATGGCAAGCCATGTTGCCATATAATTGGATTGTCAGCCACAGACTTCTGCTGATGCAATAAAAAGCCCAACACCGGCTTGGCCCACACATTAAGCTCATTATTATGGCCTGGCCCTAATCTGGGTCAGGCCGGGCTGGGCTCCAGGTTCGGGTTAGAAATAACAGCTGAACAACAACTAGCCAAATGAGCATTAAAAAAAAACAACAACAAAAAAAAAAAACAGTTTTCGTGCTTCTCTCTAAGGCAACATACTGGTATAAAAGAGCATTATGTTAGCTGATGTTAAACCTCTGATCAGTATCAGTCTCAAAGTTTACTCATCTTCCAAAGAATGATGCGTTTGCAGCCTCAGCACCATCAGCGTACAGCGGTCTGCGCTCAGCACATTTGCTTCGTAAAACAAACGTTGTTTGGTTGAGGAAACGGAGACAAACTAAACCAACAGTGTCGTACAAAATTGGAGAGGTTTAGTTTTAGCTAATATAGTGTTCTTTTGCACTGATGTGGCATTCTTGAGAAATAATTGTTTCATAATCCTTAAGAACAGTTGAAAAATAAAAAATAAAAACTGGCCCTTGTTTAGCTAGCCATTAGACTAACCTGCACAAAGACATGTCCTTTTTGTCACGCTCGGTGCTCTATGACTGTGTCACAGCTTATAAGGTATTCATTACTGATCTGACAGAGGATTGCTTCAAAAATGACCAGACTATCCTTTTAACTTTCATTTGGTTTGAGCTGCATGACATTAAACTAATGCTACAAGCTGAAGTATGTTTGTCTTCCACAGTTGTCTCCACATGACAGTCTCATACTGAGCCAGCCTGTGTCCTCCCCGCTGCCTCTTAGGTAATAACACAAAAATAAACTTAATTAAAATTCATATCATTGCAGCAAGAGTCTTTGCCGAAGTTCTAAATGTTCCTTTGGTTGTCTTTGTGCGTCAGCGGTGGGAGCCTCTCCACGTTACTACTGAACCTGGGCCCGAAGAACGCCGTCACTCTGCTTGTCTTGGCCGTCACGGAGCACAAGATCCTGGTTCATTCCTTGCGTCCAGCGGTGCTCACCAGTGTTACCGAAGCCCTTGTGTCTGTGAGTATTCCAGTCCCAGATTCCTCTTTTTCATGATAATGCCTCTAAAGAAACGGGCTCTTTAATGGGATTGTGAGCTGTGATGGATGAGGCAAGAGACAGGACTCCATATTTAATCAAGTAATGTACATTTACATCAAAGAAAACCATTTAGGATGCCACTTTATTTCAAAATAGCCTATAACTAAAACACTTAGATATGAGAAGTGAACATTTTGCAGACGAAGTATAAAAATGTAATTTTTTTTGATGATCCCTTCCTGCTTTCCAGATGATTTTTCCCTTCCACTGGCCGTGCCCATACATCCCTCTGTGCCCGCTGGCCCTGGCAGATGTGCTCAGTGCACCGTGTCCTTTTATTGTGGGTTTGGACTCCAGATACTTTGACCTTTATGTGCCTCCAGCTGATATTAGCTGTGTTGATTTGGACACCAACACCATCTCCCAGTAAGTTATCTCTGATAGCAGTCGTCTAACAACTTCACAACACCAGAAATCATTTCTCACTCGTTTTATGTTGCTTCGGTCTTAAAGTTATCCCCCAAGGTTATCAGTATCTGTCAGTGAGAGCCTCTCTTATTTAGTGGCTGTAGCTGGAATGTGAAATATTTCCAGTGTACAAAGGACACGTGGCCTCCACATCAACACTTCTGCAGAGATATTAAATTGTCAGTGCTGATGTCAGTGAATCCGTTCTATCTTTTATTTTTTTTTTATTTTTTTACAGTTTCTCTCAACTGTCCTCCCCTGTGATAAAAAAATAAAATAATATCATTCTTTCAGGAAAGATGACAAGAAGGCATTAACGTGGAAAGTCCTGCCCCGGAGAGCCTGTAAACATCTTCTGAATGCCCTGAATAAGCTCCACCAGCAGCTCACCGAGGGTGAGTCCAGACTGATGCTGTGTCATTCTCCAAAGTGCTTTCATGCATAATTTAGTTCCCTGCAGGAGTCTGCTGAGTCAGCCTGGATGGATAACTTTATTGGAAAAATGAGCTCAGTGTTAGAGTTAAAAAAAAAGTTTTGTGATTTTTGCTGAATCACGGAAGGGCTTTGTGATGAAGACAGTATGGACTAGGGTGAAGATGCTGTGAACAAAAGTGTTCCCAATCTCCTTCTTAACCCTGTAGTTGTTTATTTGTTTGTTTATTTGCCAGCTGAAACTGTGTTGTTAATTATTTGTGTGTTGAATAGCAACATATAAAACGTAAAAAGAAACAGTAAATAAGGATCTAAGATATACACAAAGATATACGCTAAATAAATGCCAAATGGTACGCTAAAATGTCTAAGATATACGCTCAACACTAATAGTGAAAAATAATATGGTGTAACAACAGCAGCCCGAACATGAGAGTCTGGTGAGCAGATGAGTACGAGTGAATACAGCAGCATGAGATCAGCAGCATGGATAATCAGCAGCACAGATAAGTCACATATCACCAATTAAAGTGTCATTACAGTGACTATTCTGGTTAGATGTTCATGAGTCTAACAGCTTCAGGGTAGAAGCTGTTCCTCAGTCTTGTGGTTCTACACTTAAT
>JAVCKU010000013.1:11041288-11057900 GCA_032273985.1 Hypsolebias coamazonicus
GGTGCTAAATAATTTTAAATAATTTATTTTAAATAAAAATTTCATGCCAATCGTGTGGCTCATCCATCAATCAGCCAGTTGTGTGCCATGTCTAATTTTATTTTGAAAAACTGTGATGCTGCGAATCTGCAATAAATGAGCCGCGAAGTAGCGAGGGACTACTGTGCTATTATCTATGGTTCTATTATTACTATTACTATTGTATTACTGTTATTAAACTTTATTTTTCCACATGGAGGTAATTTAAAGAGTTATAAGAGACATCAGTTGCTCATGAGCTTTCCACAGAAATCCACTTCAAGTGATCTGAACTACTACTGTAATGGAGTCAGAATTTAGATGTCATGGCAGCCCATGCAGTGATTTGTTTTTATTTCAGTTAGTTGTGGATTTTACATAAATCAAAAGAGGAAACAAGTAATACAATTAATGCTTTAATATAAACATTAGCCTCATTTTTACTCTAACGTCGAGGTGGAATCTTTATTTTCATTTAACATCAGGTCATGGTAACACATAATCAGACGATAAAACGATCTTGCACGCACAGACAGAACGGGAGCGTCACAGCCCTAATCTAATATGCTCAGAACAAATTAAGTTTCATCGTGGAATAATTCACAGGCCTGCTGCTGGTCTCCATCAAACCTCCCATGAATAAATCAGCTGTCATTATTAACTCTGCTCCCTCAGCTGCATAACCGCCGCTAAACGTGTTGTTTTACTCATCAGGCGAGACCAAAGTATCTTTTTAACGTGTTTCATTGCTCAAAGTGTGGAGCGTGTGACACAAACGGGAGGTGAGTGATGGTCGCCCACGCACATGGGGACAAAACATTAGAGTGAGTAATTAGCAGAAAAACACATCAGGACTCATCAGTTGCTGTGGAATGTGGGTGCATGTGCATGTGTGAGTGTAGAAAACAATGCACGATCAGGATTTATCCATTGTTTAACAGAGATTACTTCTTCAGCTGCTGATTACACAGATGAGCTACACTAATTGCTTGTTACATATTCATGTTGCCCAGGAGGGTTAGGCTTTCAGAGTGTTAATATTCAGGATTAAAATATGATTGCTTTCTATTATTACTCATTGTAGCCTAAAAAACGAGTCTTTATTCATCTTTGAGTCAAGATGGTTGTTTTGTACGTGACCGTGGTTGTGTCTAAATGTCCCCAGGGATTCAGCTGGTGCAGCAGGAGAAGAAGAAGAACAAGCTGTCGAGTGCCAAGCGGGCCCGCAGGCGCTGGCAGCTCCTGTACACCCTGGTCAACAACCCCTCCCTGGTGGGAACCAGGAAGCACTTCCAGCGGCAGAGTGCGGAGAGCTTCCTGAATGGGAGCTTCAAGCGTAGCACCAAGGAGGGAAGCAAAAAGGAGGCGACCACGGAGACGGAGGCCGCCGCAAACAACTGAGCAATGGGTGGATGATGGAGTTTCGTTGGATCTGGACTATGTTCTGTCGTTTTACCGTTTATCCAAGCAGGTCTATATTTGGCAACAGATTGAGCTCTGTGCCGCTTGTGCTGTCTTTCATTTTATTTGGAGGCTGTGACACACTGAAGGCCACATTCCTAAATTTCAAATGAAAAGCTCCTTAAAAAAAAAAAAAAAAAAAACTTAAACAATAATTTGTATTAAGTTTGTGCTTTTTTTGGGTGAAACACCTAAAGGTAGTATCTCACTGGGCTACGACTGTTGGCGACTAGTTCAATGACTCACAAATATGAGATAATGTTTGAATTGTTTGTTGCGGTCTGACCAGCGGACCACGTGGCCACATTTTGAGCAGACAGTTTTCAAAAAATCGTGGTTAATGATCATGTGCGAGACTCACAAACATGTAGCTTTCACCATGCATGTTATGTGTTGCCCGCATCACGCCTACTTCAGCTCATTTTACCATAGCATGCCCCCACATTCATCATTAGCCTGCTGGAGTTCAGTTGAAATGAAGCAGCTGTTTTTTTAATGATTATTATTTATGAGTGTGGCTTGTTGAGCTGGACATTTGCCTTGAAGCTTTTCTGTCAGTGAAATGCTCCCCTGTCAGTATCTTCATACAACTCTAGCACTCTTCAAATCAGTTCAAGACACATGTGACAATAATAATATGTGACAACTCTGATTATTTTAGAAAAGAAATTGTGGCACTTTTTTTTTTTACATGTACAAAACTGAAGCCGACTCTCTGTGACTCACACAAGGAAACTAAAACCCATGCAACTGATGTGAGACACTTTGGAGACTCCCCCAGTGAATGCCAAGCTGCAGCTCATTGAGAAACTAAAGGAACAGTTCAAACTTCTGAAGGGAGCTTCTGTAGAATGGTTACAAACGATCAACATCCTGTTTGTTGTAGATAGCTGGTGAACAGTTTCAGTTTGGAGAAGCAGATTATTTCTGACAGGTTTGATGGCTGAGCAGAGGGCGATAAGATCAAAGTGGTTTGCTGCTGTCTTAGAACAAAGCCTATTTTAAAATAGAATATAACCTATCGGTTCATGCAAACACAATATTATAAACCTTTACTCTGTTTTCGGTGTTGTATAATATTTTTTAAATTCCTACTCAGAGTGTTCCAGGCTGCACTAGTGCTACAGCCAGCTGCTGCTGCCACTAACTGCACTTAAAAAAGGGTAAACTTAAACAACTATTGTGCAAAACAAGGCAGTGTGAACGATGTATAAATAGCATGAACCACTACAAAACTGTGAGAATGAAGTTATTTTAAGATGAACACATTTGACTGTGGTCTTTGTGTCATTCAGACTAGCCATTAGCTCATCAGTCTGATCAGAATCCAACTCTGCTTGTTCAAAGTGACGTTCGAAAAGCTATCTACAACAGGTAAGATAGCAATTGTTCATACCCTTACAGAGGCCTTCTGAAAGAAATCTGAAGTATCCCTTGATTTCAACCTCCATCATATTTTTTCAGATAAATACTAAGTTGTGCATTTTAAACGCATGAACCATCCTTAAAGAGATTATTTATACACAGATAAAAGAACACTAAGAGAGATATTTATGAATATACAAACTGAAATGTTTAAATAGAATTTCTTCTTTTTGTTGTTTATTAAATTGCACACGCGTGTAATTCATATGAACCTGTGGAATAGGAGCTGCAACTGAAATTCAACATGTCTCGTGTCATTTAACCTCATTTGCTGCTAAATTACAATTTTATTTTTCTATTTCTCTCGTGTCAATACATTTTTTTTCAGGTGTCTCCTTTGTCTTCATCGTCTTTCTCTGCATTTTATGAAAAAATGTTAAATGATCTCATTTGTTTTCCTCATGATTACTGTGAAAATAAAACCAAAAGTAAAGGTGTCTTTTGTTTGATGATTTCTTATTGTGTTACATTTTATTTCAGTTGAAACTTGATGCGTTCAGCCTAAAAAGAAAATTAGGTTTTAAATTATAATTTTCGCATTAAACGAACCTGAAGTCACACATTTACAAAATATATAAAGAATTCAAGGTTACAAAGCTTATGAAACATTTATTTTAAATAAATAAAAGACGAGTCCACTAAATAAAGACAGCTCTAGCCAGGTTTGATTTAATATGTTTTATTAATTCCACTTACATAAATTTATGTAAAAAAAAAAAAAATCTCCAAAAGTCACGTTTTTTTAATGTCTCATTTTACAACAAGTTTCACAATAACTCACTATTTGCACCAAATGGAGACAGCGCCAGACGCGCACTGCGCCATTTTGCCTCCATGTTCAAACTCACGGTCAAATATAAAAATAAAAAAATAAAAAAACGTAAAAAATAAACGTAATTCGTTAGGATTTACATCACAGACAGACAGTCACATTACATGAAGCTACATTAATAAAAAAAATAAGACTAAAGTGGACAGGAAAACACGTGACATGCCATGGACACGTTTTGCGCGTTGATTTTTTTTTTTTTTTTAAGCCTTGAACATTTTCTTCCATCAAGCACCAAAGCAGCTGAAAATGCAAACATCTCCCGAATATCTGCAGCCGTTCACATCACGTAATCAAACATTTTATCAATCGGATTTTAGTTGTCGCACCTGTTACCTGGCCCTCCTGCAGCCGCGCGCGCGCTTAGAAAGCGGAGAGTCCCTGATGTCACGCAAATGAAAAAAAAAAAAAAAAAAAAAAAAAAAGAAGATTATTGGCACTTGTTTGGTTCGGTTTTTGTGCTCTCCCGTGACGGCAGTTGAAACATTTGTTTGACTCACCTGCGACAAACTGTTTTAATCTGTGCTTGTTTTTAATCCCACACCAGATTTAGACAAACTCAACATGGATTACTTCACGGTTGATTTTTGAGGTAAAGATAATAATTAAAAAAAAAAAAAAAAAGTAAATGGTCCACCTTTCATGTCGTGTGGGGGGAAGTAAAGTATGTTACAGTAAAACGCCCTCGCGGGCACCCGTAGCGCCTCAGCGGCTCGGCTGCTTGTAGTTGCCGTTGATTTCCTCCGAGATGTTCACGGCCTCGGCGCCCAGCGGCAGCCGGTCGCTGTACTCGGATCCCGCCTCGAACTCCTCCGCGTTGGTTTTGGATGAGGAGCCCGGGATGGACTCGGTCACCACGCTCCCCTCAGCCTCCCCCTCCTCCCTCTCCTCCTCCTCCTCCTCCTCGCCCAGCTCGCTGGGGTTGAAGGTCTTCTCGGACTCCACGAACGACGCTCTGGGATCGAAGTCCCCCGTGGCCTGCTTCTCCACCTGCTCCGGATTCCGAGCCTTCATGATGAGCTTGTAGCTCTTTCCTTGGTACTTGTAGAGCAGGTGGCAGCAGGTGGCCCCCAGCAGGGGCACGGTGGCCAAGCCCAGGAGGAAAATGCTGACGATCACAATGATGAGCAGGGAGGGGATCTTCTTCCTTGTTGTGAACACCACTTGGACTTGGCAGTCCTTCCCCCCATAAGTGAGACAAAGCGTGTAATTGGTGCCCGGCTGCAGGCCGTGGAAGCGGTATGAATTCACCCCCTCCTCTATGTTGGACCACTGCACCAACGCGTGTCCATTTCCAGTGTTCACACAGAGGTAGAGCATGTCCAGGGTGTCCCTGCTGGAAGAGGACTGCAGGAGACCCAGCGGCTCCTGGCTCTTGTGGCTCAGGGGGTTCGATTTGCCGCTCGGGAGCTGCAGCGGGTTCAGCTGCACCTTAGCCTCCGTCTCTGAGACCTCTAAGGCGATGACGCCGAAGTCAAAGGTGTACTGCTTCAGGTCGTCCAAGCTCAGGTTGAAGGCGTGGTTGGAGATGTACTCGCTTCCGTCCCTCCCGCCGCACTTGCTCGCAAACGTGGGGTTCTTGGCCCCCGCGGCCTCCTCGGTTTTGTGCTTTGACCCCTCAGGGCCCTCCTTCGTCTTCTCCTCAGGCTTAGCCCAGTTGATCACGTTGTTTTTGGAGATTTTTGGGTCGTCGAGCTTTTTGCCGGACGGGCGGATCTTGTCCAGGGTTGAGTCTGGTGCTGAGCTGCTGCCTTGCTTGGGGGTGTGTGTCAGGGAGAGCTTGACACTGCTCTCCGCTCGGCCCAACTCGTTCTCTGCGGAGCAGCTGTAGTTTCCGTCCTCCTTTTTGCTCATGCGGGGAACAACGAGAGAGCCGTTCCCAAAGACGAGGAACCTGCTGTTGGTCGTTTTATCGTTTATCGGCACGTCGTTCGTGTGCTCTGTGGACGGCAGGGGGAACAGGTCGTTTTGGTTTCCTGCAGTGACCTCCCAGCGGACCTGTGGCTTGGGGCTCCCCTTGGCCTCACAGTTCAGGATGACAGTAACGCCCTCATAAAGGACCGCGTTCTGTATGTTGGGCTGGTACGTTATGGTGACAACAGGCGCTTCGCACGTCAGATTGGGAGTATTTGCGATCATGACCCCTTTCAGGTGTTCAGGGGCCTCGCACTGGATTGACTTAGGCTCAGGCACAGAAATTTTGGTTGTGGCAATCCAGTCCCTGAGCCACTGCAGGCTGCAAGAGCAAGTGAACGGGTTGCTGAAGATCTGCAGGTGGGACATGGCGGAGAGGGCGCCGAAGGTGCCCTCCACGATGGTGGTGAACCTGTTGTTGTTGATGCGGAGCGACCGCAGGTCTTTGAGTGTGGAAAAGGCGTCCTTCGGGAGGTTCACCATCTCGTTGTTGTTCATTTTCAGCAGCTGCAGAGCTGTGAGGGGCTTCAGGTCCTCCCAGGGGAAGGTGACGATTTTGTTGTGGCTGATGTCCAGGTTGCGGAGCTGAATGAGGGGGGCCAAGGTGTTCGCCTCGACGGCGACGATTTCATTGTGGGCCAGCCAGAGAGAGGTGACCTGCGTGATGTTCACGAAGCTTTTGCTCTTCAGCCGTTTGATCTTGTTGGCCGAAAGGCTCACGGTGGTCACGTTGGAGGGAAGACCGACCGGAACCTCCAGCAGGTCTTTGTAAGCACAGTCGGCAAACTTCTGGGCAAATTTATCCTGGCAGCTGCAGAGCTGGGGGCAGCTCCGAGCGCTGCTGATCACCACAGTCCACAAGGCAAGGAGCTGCAGGAGCCTTCCTGCCATCTTCTGCACCTGCACACAGCAGTGATCAGAAATCAGAAACTGATTACAAATTCAAAATCAGTTTGGTTTTAAAACACATGTGTGATAAACTCATGGAGCAAATTTGAATTCATATCCCACACGAGATGCAAAGTTAAATTAGCATTAACATAAAACTGCACTCTTACACGCACGGTCTAGCCTGCTTTGTGCGCGCGCTCCTGCCCGGGCGCTCTCCATGGTGCTGAAGCGACTTTAACACGAACACTGTCCTTTCTCTAAAAGTTGCATTTAGATGTTTTTTTAAAATCTGTACATCACATTGAGCTTCAGTCCCTGTGCGCTCACAAAGCTCCAGCTGATCTTCAGGCTGATTTTAGCTGCTTCAGCTCATCTTTGAGCTCATCTATCACAGAGGAACACTCGGAATTGGAACGCCTTACCTGTTCTGCGTTGACTTCGTTTCCTGTACTTTTTTTTAAAGAATTATTATTTAAATCTTCTGTTCTACAAGTTTAATGGTTGGCGGGAGCCTCAGGTCCGCGCGCACGGCGGCAGGAACATTTTTCCCGGTGAGATGTTGACGTTGTTGCGCTCAGTCGCTCCGTCCGCTCTTTTTTTTTTTTTTTTTTTTTTTTTCTCCTCTGCGCGCTCCCGCCGCTGCGGAGCCAGTAGGAGAGGCGTGAACGCGCAGCCTCTCCCATCTTTCTCCCCTCCATTAAAGACGCAGACGCTCCTCCTCCCCTTTGCTTCCGAGAAAAGTAATGTTTAATTTATCACTCCGACCCAAACCTAATCTTTGACCTCGTTTGGTTCGACAGCAGCTCTTTGTCTCCAGCAAAGAGTTCACAAACCCAATTTGCTGAGTTCCGGTCCAAACAGCCGCATGAGATTTGATGAAAAAAAAAAAAATCTTAAATATCCTTTGCTTGTTCGTGTCTTAATTAACTATTAGGCTGTAAAGGTCATTTGAATAAAAGTAGCTTGTTGCAAAAATGAATGTCTGTGCAAAAGTTTTGAACAAACCTCGTTTGTGTTTAGAAACGTTAGACTTGCGTCAAAAAGGTGTTTTCTGATCAAACACTGCCACCTGCTGGTGATTAGTGGGAACTCCTGTCATTCCATACGCGGAAAAAGACAGGTCCTACTAAAAAAAAAAAAAAGGGTAAACAAAAAAGTTCACTAAAATTAATGAACAGTGACAATTTAGGCTCCAGAGCTGCAGACTTTAAGTTAAAAGATGATTTGATTTTAAGTGTTGTCTTCATTTAGCCTTGATTGGTTGATTAACAAAAAGACTAAATCTAACCTGTGTTTTTTGTCTTTGCATATGTTTGTGTTGGGCCTTATGTGTAGTGAGCGTCGCTGCAACGTTAAGATTATAAAAACTTTAGTATCAGCTCCACATTGTCAAGACTTGCCACCCAAAGTCCATTGTTTGTGGAACATTTCAAAGTTCATGGTTCTTCTTTGTTGTCATTCGCACCACATGTGGTTTATGAGGTGGCAAACATCCATCTTGAATGCTTGCTTCATATTTTTTAAGATGTTATCTGTAAAAAAAAAATAAAAAATAAAAAACTGGTCTAGAAGATGATAATTGTTCATCTGCACCCACCTCTGCTTTTATTAAGAACAGGGGGCCGTAAAAAAAATCATTCAGAGAGCAGCACTTTGGACATACCTGTGTCACTTTCTAGCTCTCGATCTGTTTTATAGTTTGTGTTGAAGTCCTGGCAACAATAGCTGTTCAGTGATTTTATTTTGTGATGCAAGCATCATATTCTAGTTTCAAACCCCAACATGTGGTTTTGTCTTTCTAGAAACCAGTTCAGGGTTGTTTGTAGTTTGTGACAACTGGCATATTAAAGTTGTAAGTTGTGAAAACTTACTATTCAGTCATTTTCTGCTCATCTGAACCAAAACAAAACAAACAAACAAAAAAAATATACATGGGCCCCCATGTTGACTCAAGCCCAGGGGCCCCCATCCTCCTAAATCCGGCCCGGTCTGTGTGGTGTAGCGAGCCAATAAATAAATAAATAAAAATAATCTACTTGACGGATACTGAATCCTTGGGAGACTCTTTGTTTAGAGTTGCTGGTCCTGTTTAAACCGGTCAGAACCGGGTCATAATCTTATTACAATCCTTCTCTGAGCAGATCAAAACCCAGGGTCACAGTCTAGATAAAATATTTCTGTCAATATCAAGTAATCCTTTCCAGTAGATTTTCCTCAATCTAGTATATTCAGTGGTGATCAGTGCGACCCAGAAGTATTCCTTTTAGCACACGCACAGATGAGCTACACTGTGGATCGTGCTTCCGTAACAGATCGGGCAGTGACAAGCATCGTTCTTGCGCTGCTAGAGAGTCACAGCTGTGCTGTAATCGTAGCTGCGTGAGCATTTATCATCAAGGGAACAACTTGTAGAGCAAAGGTGCAGGTGTGTCTCTATGAGTTCCTGAAAGATGCTGGAAACAGTAGGAAAACGTATTTGACAAATATCAAAGCAACATCACAACTGCCTTCTCACTGATTTTCTGTGATGCGTTCATGCTCTAACAGGACGTGGGGCTCCTGTAGAGATTAACAAGGTCATCAACCAGTGTAACAACAGTCTTGGTCTTACAGTCTTTGGACGCTTACAACAAGAAGAACAACTTCAAAAACCACAGTTCTGAAACTGAAATAAACAGTAAGTCAATGAAAGGTGGTGAGTGTGAGCACTGGATGTACTTTGTAATCTAAAACACACCTCCTAGAGCTTCAGCAGCCAGGGAACTGAATCATTAATCATGTCAAAAACACATTAAAGACTTTCCTTACCTCCAGTTACAAAGGTCTCTGGTTCCTCGGTTTCAAAGGTCTTCCTGAGCAGGAGCGCTGCGGTGTTGTTGAACTGGTAAACGTGTGGTGGTGTGGCTATCACACGCAGCTCAGTCAGTGACGCACCGAGGCTCATTCCCACCACCGTTACCCCTTCTGATTTAATCAGACGTGCTGGTTTAAACACAGAATCATCAGAGTCCTTTCCACTCAGAACCACCAGGAACTGTGGGTGGCCTTGGTCTGCTCGGCTTCCTGCCTCTCGGGTGAAAATGTTGGTGCTGGCGTACTCCAGAGCGGCGCCCAGGTTCCGTGGGTCGGCGGGTGAGAGTCTGAGTGGGCGGAAACTTTTGATGGCATTCTGGGTCTGCTCTTTGGTTTGGTGCTTATTGAGGAGGAACTCCACCTGCACCTGCTGACTGTACTGGGCCAGACCCAGTCGGTACGCAGAGGCTTCAAAGTTGAGCTGATTGGTCAGTCGGGTGAGGATGGTCCTGACCAGCTGGAACTGACTTTGTGAGATACCGCCGTCCACCAGGAAGAAAATATCCGCAAACTTTTCAGCCAAGGCTGCAAAGAACAACAAAAGACAATGCGTTCTGAAAATAAAGACGAGCAGCGAGCGATGCGTTCTAAATGTTCTAAATGTAATGCATAATGTATTTTTATTTTTTATTTATTTATAAAATTTGTTCATTTTAAAATAAATATAAAACAATCCCATAAATGATAACATACAAAATATAAAAATGAAAGGTAGCAGAAAGAAGAAACATTATATGTTATAAATATTCGAAATGTTATATATGTTATAAATGTTATGATATAAATGTTATAAATGTTATATTCTAAAAGGTCTAAAAGTTCTAAATGTTCTAAATGTTATGTTATAAAAGTTCTAAATGTTCTAAATGTTATGTTCTAAATGTTCTAAATGTTATGTTCTAAATGTTCTAAATGTTATGTTCTAAATGTTCTAAATGTTATGTTATAAATGTTATAAATGTTATGTTCTAAATATTATGTTCTAAATGTTATGTTCTAAATGTTATGTTATAAATGTTATAAATGTTATGTTCTAAAAGTTCTAAAACTTCTAAATGTTATGTTATAAACGTTCTAAATGTTATGTTCTAAATGTTCTAAATGTTATGTTCTAAATATTATGTTCTAAATGTTATGTTCTAAATGTTATAAACGTTCTAAATGTTCTAAATGTCATAAATGTTATAAATGTCTGTTCAAGTGTGAACCTGCTAACAGACTGTCAGAATTAGAAAGTACCTGCAGAACATTCAAAAGTTAACACACTGGATGTGTCTTTTGGGAGATAGTAGTTTGTTTTTCATGTGGATTAACTATCTGCTGAAGGTTTGATCAAGTCCCACAGCTCGTTCTCTTACCCTGTCTCTGGTCCTCCATGGAGACGCAGACCGTCTGCAGCAGACTCTCTGTCAGCCCCTGCAGGGCCTGGAAACTGCCGGTGTTGAACAGGAAACGCTGTGAAGGCCGGTTAGCAATGGACTCTAGCTCCTCCATGTTGGCCTGTCCCACCCCGATAGCGAAGATGATGACACCCTCCTGTCGCAGTTTCTGGGCTGGCTCCTCAACTTCGTCTGTGGAGTCTCCGTCTGTGATGACCACGGCGATCTGAGGCACTCGTTGGTTGGCTCGGCTCCCTGCAGCCTTGGTGAAATACTGAGTACGCAGGAACTCTATGGCTTTTCCCATCTCCGTGCCTCCTGTCCGGTAGGGAAATGTGTCGATGGCAGCCAGCAGAGACTGGGCATCCAAATGGTCCTTCAGCAGGAACTCTTGGTGGGGGTCATCACTGTTCTGAGCCAAGCCGACTCGGACTTTGTCTGGTCCAATGTCAAGGCCTAAGATGACACTTCGCAGAAACAGTCTAACTTTCTGAAAGTTAGTGGTACCGACGCTGGACGAGCCAGCGACCAGGAAGACGATGTCAGCCGTGCTGGCTTTGGCACATTCTGCAAAGGAGGAAGATGAAAGTCAGTAAAATCTGCCGTTACAAAAATCATCCATGTGATTGTTCCTGTTTTTGATTTTCTACATCTGCCTTATAATCTGTCTGTTTTGCTACTTTGACAGCTTTGTTTTAACTTGTTTGAAAAAAACTGTGTGCCTCTTATGATTGTCTATTGTTGATTGTCCAAGAAAAATCTACTGTCGCTGTTGTCATCATTCTTAGTTTGTAGCCAGGTCTCTCTTGTAAATGAGTCCTCGAGGCTCATTAACCTGCCTAAATAAAGGCTGAATGAAAATTGCATTCCTGTGACAGATTTGTGTAACTCTTCGTCTGAAACTTTTTGTTGTTAGATCATCTGAACGGCCTTTCTTTTTGTTTTTAAGCACCAGCTATATGTCAGACATGCATGGATAGGCAGTGGTTATACATTTCTTAATGTTGGTGTGGCTGTGCGGGGTATCTAGTTTATTTTCTGGATTTCTAGAAATCAATTGACCTTTACTTTTAGATTTCCATTTTGTGTGACCAAAACCCTACAAGAACCATGTCTCTGACAAATGGCCACAGTGTGAGTAAAGAAGCTTGGGACTCTCACAACAAGATGATGCTGGAGCCTCTGGCCATCAGTGACTCAGAGGTTTGTGATTGTTTGCATTTTAAGGTCACATGACAATCTTTGAATATTGGTGATAAATATGTTTGCACCACTGTGTGGCACATTGTTTCAGTAATCCTGGGTCATTCGGCGTTTGTGTTTCAGGTGTTTTCCATCATTAAAAAGGAGAAGCACAGGCAAACATATGGTCTAGAGCTGATAGCATCTGAGAACTTTGCCAGCAGGGCAGTTCTTGAGGCTCTTGGTTCCTGCATGAACAACAAGTACTCTGAGGGGTATCCTGGCCAAAGGTACTTATAGTTAGTTCAGTTTTTAACAAATATATATATATTTTAAATACAGCTGTGTCTAATAATCATGATGCATGTATTTAGGTACTATGGTGGTACAGAACATATTGATGAGCTGGAGAGACTCTGTCAGAAGAGGGCGCTGGAGGCTTTTGGGCTGGATTCTGAGAAATGGGGTGTAAATGTGCAGCCATACTCGGGTATCACAAAGCTGGAGCGTTGTAGTCAGCCTCTGCACATTATTCTTTGTTCTTCCCTTTTTTAATCATATTGTCTTCATGGTTTTCTCTGTAAGGATCTCCGGCTAACTTTGCCGTCTACACTGCTGTTGTGGAGCCACATGGCAGGATCATGGGACTGGACCTTCCTGATGGGGGTCACCTGACACACGGCTTTATGACTGAGAAGAAAAAAATCTCTGCAACGTCCATCTTCTTTGAATCCATGCCTTACAAGGTGAAAAGAAGCAGCTTAAAGCAGAATTTAATTACTGTACAAATATTTAAACATCTGTTTTTAGTCATGCGTGCATTACAATTTTTTAAAGTATACAAGAGTACCATACCACTTTATTTAAAATGACATTCAAATTTGGGAGTTCAGTCTCCAGCACTGACACATGTCAAAGTGTTTTTTCAAAATAAAAATAACCCCCCCTATACTTTTTAGAGTTGGAAAGTAAAAATGCTGTTAATGCTGTGAAAATTGAATTGCTTTGTGAAAGCAGTTTGTAAAGCCTAACATTTTAACTTTATTAGTGAGGACCATTTAAAATGAGCATTCCTTGAAGGGATGCATATCACCATCCGCCTGCAGAATCAGAATATCTTTATTGTAACAAGTAAAAAATGGGTGTCAAAGATTTATAAAGTAGTTTTTAAAAAAAGATACAAAGAAAAATATAGGCAGATAAGTAAAATAAGTCATTATACATAAGAGATTATTGCAAAAAATATGTCCTCGCCAAAGTTTTAAAGATCTTGCTGGTTTTGTTCATCTCAAAATATGTGTTGAGAATGTCTCAGCCACTTCTTTCGGCTGCTCCATCTTACTCCGAGTCATCATCCTCCATCTCACTGTCCTCACTCCCAACTACCTCCAAGTCTAACTGGGTGAGAGAAAGATGACTCGGTTACTACCGCTTCAACTTTTGTTTCATTGTAAAACTAGCCGAGCTGTAGCTATTTTTGTGTTTATTAACGACAGTCTTGAATCCTAAAATTAATCAGTTGTACATTCGATTATGACATTTTGAGAGTCTCATTAAAATCTGCTCACTAGTTTGTTGGATATTTTGCTAAAAAACATACAAATGAATTGATAATTGCCTGCTTTCCATGACCTCCTGATGTCCCTTAATTGTAATTAACAGTGTGTCAGCGTTAAACACAGTAAGCATCAAAACAGCATTTTGAGGATCTGTGTTTATAATCTAGCAGGGATTATTGGTGATGAGCGTTTTTATAATTCATTGTTGCAGTTTGTTTCATATTATCAGGATGACATGTTTACAATTTACACAAGAAATATTCTGTAAATAAATAAATATGGTCAACATCTAAGATACAGATCAGAAAGTTTTTAGCTTGAACAAAATTCTCAGACCTCCATATACAGAGTTGTGTTTATGCACAATAAGTCTGTGTATTCTTTTTAAATGTCTTTTTCTTCTGTTTTTAAGGTGAATCCAGAAACTGGATACATTGATTATGACAGGCTGCAAGAAAATGCTAAACTGTTCCACCCCAAGCTCATCATTGCAGGTTCTTTAATGCACCAACATACAAGTTGCACATCTTCAGGAAGAGTTGTTCACAGAAAACTAACTTTTTTTTTTCTCCCCTTTTCAGGAGTAAGCTGCTATTCTCGCAACCTGGACTACGCCCGCTTGAAGCAGATTGCTGCTGAGAACGGTGCATATCTAATGGGAGACATGGCTCACATCAGTGGGTTAGTGGCTGCTGGAGTGGTGCCCTCGCCCTTTGAGCATTGTGACATTGTCTCCACAACGACTCACAAGACGCTGCGTGGCTGTCGTGCAGGAATTATTTTTTATAGGAAAGGTAACCCAGCAGTGTTGTAATATATATTCATTTCTTTTATTCTTCTCACGTTTAAACCTAACATTGTAGTTATTTCTCCATTTCACCCTCCACCAGGTGTAAGGAGTGTGGATGCCAAAGGAAAGGAGACGCTGTACAACCTGGAGTCTTTAATCAACCAGGCTGTGTTTCCAGGGCTGCAGGGTGGACCCCACAATCATGCTATTGCAGGTTTCATCTTTTATTATTTATGTTCTTGTTGTCAGGTTAGTCTTGACAGCTGTCAAATGATGACTTCAGTCTCACAGAGGTAATCTTTCACTGGCAGGTGTTGCTGTGGCTCTTAAACAAGCCATGACACCAGAGTTCAAGGCCTACCAGTCACAGGTTCTTGAGAACTGCAAAGCTCTGTCCAGCACCCTCATGGATCTCGGTTACAAGATTGTCACTGGTAAGTTACACAAAGCCACTAATATAAGAAAGCTTCATCTTAATTTATTAATAAATGTCCTAAATGGAAGTTGCTTTTACCACAAAAGCAAATAAAAACAGGTTATTCTGAATTTGGTGTATTTTTTCATTATTGTAATATTTAGTCAGTTTTTAGCATAAACCTGCTGACTTCCATCATTTTTATTCTCATTGTCTCCTCTCCTGTAGGAGGTTCTGACAACCATCTAATCCTGCTGGACCTGCGGAACAAAGGAACCGACGGAGGACGAGCTGAGAAGGTTCTGGAGGCCTGTGCCATTGCTTGTAACAAGAACACCTGTCCAGGTACAGTATGTGATTGTGTAACTATAAACTATTATAGCATTCAACAAACACAAGACGCAGAAATGTCTTCCCAGTACCAATCCCCCACCCCAGCTTGTCAATCCAGCACTGTAATTCTCCCCATTTGGTAAGATGAAGGTTCTCATTCTTCTTCAGATGCAGGAGAAGGGTTTTAGAGCAAATCTTTTAATCAGACTGATCGTACGTCATTGCCTTGCCACTAAAAGCTGCTGACATTAGGGTACAGTCAGGTGATGGGAGGGGTGCTTTAAGGTTCTCAACTTTGTAGATACACCTTTTGAATTGCAAGCGGAGGTTGGAGATGTTTGGGGGCATCTTTCTAACCACTCGACTTGAGGTTCCTTGAGATAGCTAAACAGCTGCCATGTGTGAAGCAACCAGTTTGCAGATCAGCACCTCAAAGTGCGAGGCCCTGCCCCTTGGCCATTAAAGGGTGGATTGCCAACTTCATATTGGGGAGTATCTTCCAACTCAAGTGTGGGAGTTTAAATAGCTCTTGTTTGTAAATGTTTGTAGAATGATGCAAGATGCTGACAGAAGGGTTGAGATGTAGAAGCTGCACCAGTTTGTAATGACAAGCTCAAGGCTGAAGCTGTCGACCAGCTGATCTGTGTTCCAAACCTCACTTATGGTCAATCACTGGGAGACGAGTAATGACCAAAAGAATAAGATCACAAGTACAAGCAGCTGAAATGTGCTTCTTCAGCAGTTTTTAGACTAATCGTAGGGAAAATGTCAGGAACCTGGCAGAGGTTCTCAGTAGTCACAGGTCCTGATTGATAAGGCCTTATAGACTCCTTCCCTGGGAGGTTTTCACTGCACTTCATGTGTTTCCAAGCAGTCAGCTTAGGATTCCTTCAGATGAACAGGAGGAGGTTGCTGATAGAAAGATCTGAATAATGTGAATCGTAAATAACTTTTTCTTTTCCTAAAGAACCATTTTTAATTGTCTGCAGCCATTTTTCTTTTCAGGGGATAAAAGTGCTTTGCGTCCCAGTGGTCTGAGGTTTGGTTCTCCAGCTCTGACCTCCAGAGGCTTGGTGCAGGAAGACTTCAAGAAAGTGGCTCACTTCATTCACAGAGGTAATTTTTAAAGAAGGTGATGGTGCATTTATCCATCTGTGCACAAGACCAAATGACTAAAATAAATCTGTTCCTTTTAAAGCAGATATCTGATTCCCATGTTCTCTATACTCCTGCAGGTATTGAGCTGACTCTGGAGGTGCAGAAAAGTCTGGATCCTAAGGCCACTCTGAAGGAGTTCATCCAGGCGTTGGCTCAGGGAGACAAGTTCCAGCAGCGGGTGGCTGAGATCAGGGCTGAGGTTGAGGACTTTGCTGGTCAGTTCCCCATGCCGGGTCAGCCTGAGCTGTAGAGGGCAGCACTTCCGACAGAAAACAGCTTGAAGAGATGATTCTACAAAACAAACATCACTGAAGGCATCAGCTTTACGTGTCAAATCTAGACACTTTCTGGTGATTTTAAAGCATTCTTACATGAACACATTTTCACTTGATACAGATGTTTCCA
>JAVCKU010000013.1:11288136-11298280 GCA_032273985.1 Hypsolebias coamazonicus
GCCCTTAACCCCCACCATCTGCTCCCTAAACAGGTCTCTCTTGAAAATGAGTTCCCGTGGCTCAATGAGACTACCTGGATAAATAAACGGTAAATAAAAAGTAAAAGCATAAAAAAAATTGTCAAAGTATACACATCTGCCATTGATTTTCTTTGATTTTCTTTGATTTTTTAGGTGATTTTCATTGATTTTTCTGCCACTAATTTACTACAGGTTTGGTGTGTTTTGTGAGAGGAAACAGATCACATGAGATCTTTGTTTAAAACTCTGGCCTTGCAAAGCAGTGGATGATATGCATTCCTCCATTCCTTGGGGTTGGATATTAAAGTAATTTGTCCACTTTCCTCTTGTTGGATGCAAAGTGTGACTTTTTTATTACTTCTATGAGCTTTATTCACACAAAGGAGTGGGCTGTACTTCAGCCTGAACACTGAGAGTAAAACATTTTTAAGGACCATTGGCCCTCACCTGACCTCAGCTTGACTCCCCACACACACACAGGCAGTCATATGACCCAGCAGACTGAAGATCATTGGGTCTCTTAATCAAATTTCTGCTAGCTGTGATTAATTTTAGTTTTAATTTAAATAAAGCTTAATTTTTCCAAACCTCAGGCAGCAGAGGATTTTACTGCAGCTCTTCTTTTACTAGTTTTGCAGCGAGCTTTTTCTCAGAAAAAAGATGAGCACCTTCCTAATTTGATTAATGGCAACAGGGTGATAAGTGAATGTGCTCTCTGGTGCAGAACCGTGGTTAATGCTTCCCACGAGCATGGCTTCTACCCTCATTGTTTCTATTCGGGAGATTTTTTTTTCAACCCACTAAAACTAATCATGAATGATAAAAAAATTAAGCCCCATAAATATTTTCACATTATATTAATGCCTATTGTCTAAATATAGAAGGTTTATTCTGTGATTAAAGATGTTCGTCATTATAAATGTACACAGTCAGTAAAAACAAAAATGGACATGATTCTGACTTTATTTGTGATTGCTCCTTTTTCTTTCTTTCTTTTCTTACAAGTATTATAAATGACTTGTAGAAAAGAATATCAGCAGTAGTTAAAATATTTGATTTTTTTTTTTTTTGAGAATGTATACTCTCAGGTACTAATGGAATTCTAGCTCAGTTTTAATAATCTGAATGAATTACAGTCGCTGATGTGTTCTCTAATCTCAGTTGTTTTTGGCAGCCATCTTGGATTGACTTGACTCGAAAAGTTAACCAGTTGTGGCTTTCAGAGACTATTTCTTGAAAGTTTCGTAAAAACCTGTTCAGTGGTTCTTCTGATACTTTGCGAACAGGCTGACAGGGTCAACTTCATGGGAAATGATAGCAAAGTTTAAAACTAAAATCTCATGGGCTCCATTGGTACCTAAAGGATGTGTTAGGGATCAGTCTCAGCAACTTCCACACCAAATTGTAGCTCAGCATGAGCATCGATAAAATTGAGAGTTACAGTCATTTATCTATAAATCAATTAGCTTTGGCAACCATCTTAAATTAGCTTCAAAATGTGCACTCCTATTATTGCATATCACTTTGGGGGCAGAATTTCTTTCAGAAATACTGTATTCACAACTTTTAACCTTTTCGGTAATGAAAATCAGAGTTTGGAAAGAGTATTTCATCTGTTCTGTGGTCAGAGGAGCCATTCTGTGACGTTAAATGGTTGAAAAAAAAAAAACCATTATTCTGCACACCAGCACAAGACCAACACTCCAGAGATGTTTTTTTTTCTCTGCATGAGCAGAAATCTCTCAAAGTAGTTTTCACACTTCTGAGTGACACAAAGAGTTAATGTGAACACTGCCTCGGAGCAGCTGACACGACCTGCAGCCTCGGTTCACTTGTTGAGCTTGAGTTCAACACTAAAACAGCAAATGATGAAAACATCTGCAGGCTTCCACTTACCTTCTGCGAGCCAGATGTGCTGCGTTTGAGGGAGGAGCGTTTAAAGGTGCCGGCCTGGCCTTTAGAGTCCATCTTAATCAACAAGACAAGCTCGGTTCAAGACTATGACCTGCAGAGCCGAGGCTCGAGAGCAACGCCTGGGTTCAAACTTCCAAAATGAGGCCTGTGCCTCTCCATCAGTAGAAGCTTCACCTCTTCTCTCTGTGGTTTGAACCTCGTATGACAAGACAAAGATCCCCTCCAGGGATGTAAATCGTTCCATGACACACTTGACACGCAGACCCTCTTCCTCTAACGGGCGTCCCTTAATCAGGCTTAGTGCAGCAGCTCTTGAAGCCTCAGGGTCTAATGGGCAGAGATTTAATAAATGGTTATTGAAGGTAAATCTCTTTGGACACATCAACAAGTCTAAAAAAAAAAAAAAAAAAAAACTGTGCAAGCTGCTAAATGAAAGTTAGCTGGCGGAGAGCCGAAGGTCGTCCCACAGTGGTGATTTTAGCCTCTTTTTGGGGGTGCTCAAGCACAACTAAATTTTAATTCGGCACCCCTGAAAAGTAAAGTAAAAATGTATTTATGTATGTATTTTTATTTACTGTATTTTTTTTTTTTTTGTGGGGGAGGGGGAGTCTGTTTGGGTTTTGGGTTCTGTTTATTGCATTATGATTCTATTCTTCAAAATAAACAAATTTAAAAGGTAACAGATCATCGTAATACTTGGTTTGACTTTAATTGCTGGATGTCCGACCCTTAGCTGCTGCTTTCAGTAACTGTGTGCCCCCTGAGCAGTTTAGCTGAACAGTACTTGAGAGGTGTAGCATAGTTTATTCCATTTCCAAAACCTAAACTGAGTCTGGAAAAATGTAAAAGATGATAAAGCTCTGCGGCCGACCTCATGAGCAGCTGAATCCAACAGTGAAAAACAGGAAGTACCACATATTCATCTGTTTAAGGGTAACTGCAGGTAAATCTTACATTTTCTGTCTTAATTACATCATATAATTAATGATTAAATTAAAGGTTAATGCTTGAAGCTAAATGTGTTTTGTTTTGTGTGTTTTATATGTAGATGCATGTTGTAACTTCTGGTTGCACAAGTTTAGTCTTTGTTTGTTACGATCAGTTAACACTAAACTGATTTTGTACGTATTTATTAGCTTGTGTAATGTAAAGCAGAGCTCTGCATTTGTAGCATCTTAGCTAGTGCATCTTGCACACTGCTAGCTTAGCGCTACTTTTTTGTTTTGCCATTAACTCTAAAATAGTTATGGAATCAAGTGTTTACTTATGGGGGTAAATGTGGATGTTTAACAACTTGTTAAAATACACCAGAATGTAGGAAATGGCATCTATTTTATTAAAAATTTTATGGGGAAGTACCCCCAGACACCCCCCCCCCCGCACCCACCACACTCACACATACACACAGACACACCCCACCCCACACCCCCACACACATGTTATCAATGTTTCTGTTGCCAATGTCCACCAAGTTGTTCAAAGCCAAGAGCCATTGTCAGCACTGGGGGCTAAGCACCCCTGAAGGTCAGGTTCTAGAATCGCCCCTGTTGTCCCTCCAGATGAGGTTAAGTGAATATTATATTATATTATATTATATTATATTATATTATATTATATTATATTATACTATACTATACTATACTATACTATACTATACTATACTATACTATACTATACTATACTATATTATATTATATTATATTATATTATATTATATTATATTATATTATATTATATTATAAACAACCCCAATTCACCCCCAAAGATATGTGATGTTGTGTAAAATGTAAATAAAACATAGTGCAATGATGTGAAAATCTTATTAGGAAGGGACAGAGCCATGTTTACTGCTGCAAAACATCCCCTCTTCCAAAAGTCTCTGAGGAGAGCAGGTGTTGAAGGTTTTTGGAGGTTCTTTGATCCCATTCTTGTCTCATGTTGAATTCTAGCTGTTCAAAAGTCCTCAGCCTTTGTTGGTGATGCACTGATTATCTCAACAGGTTAGCAGTCTGGACTGCAGGCAGCTCAGTTCAGCACTTTGAAGCCACACTAGAGGAAATATGTGGTTTAACATTGTTTTACTGAATTAATATGAAAGGCCTTCTCTGAAAAACACATCATCTGGATGGGAACAAATGTTCTGAAGCACTTTTTTTTTGTATTGATGGTTGTAAAGTAAACTGTCCATACCATAGACACTAATGCATCCCCATACCACCAGAGAGGCAGGCTTTTGAACTGTGCACTGATGACAGGCTGGATGGTCTCTTTCTATAGAGGACCTGGCTTCAGTAATAAAAAAATGATGATAATAATAAAAAAAAAAAAAAGATTTGTCTGATCACGGAACAGTTTAATATTTCTCAGTTTAATTCACATGGTTCATTTTTTTTTTTTGCATGATAGAGCTTTATATAGTTATTGTATTTGTGGATGACAAGATGAACTGTGTTGACAGACAAAGATTAGGAGCTGCAGATGAAGACACATTCATAGTTTTGCCATTTTATCTGTAGAGGAACTTTATTCTGAAAAACAGTTTTCTAGATTGATGAACCTCTGGCCATCTTCTGAGGGACTCCGCCTCTAAATGATCCAAAATGTTTTTCCAGCTGTTTCTTATTTGTATTCCACTTCCATTTCTTGCCACTTTTTGTCTTTTTATAAATGCATTGTTGCCGTAAAACCTAAAATGACTGTATTTTACAATTGGTTGTTGTACTTTACTTTGTTCTATCTATATTGTGAACAAAATACAAGTTTGTGATTATTTTTTGTTGTTTACTTACATTTTAGACAATGTCCTAACTTTGTAGGAATTGAGGTAGATTTGGATTAAGATTGTTTGATAAATTGTGTAAGGTAAATTGTGTAAATGTTTATAAAACAGGGTTTTTATCAAACAAAATCTCCAGCCTGGACTTTTCAACAGAAAACGAGCCTTACAGACAGGATGAGCCAATAAAAATTGAAAGCCACTTGAAGAAGCTCACAGACGTGAGGCTACAACCTTTAAATGGTTCTGGAGCATCTTGTGTGTCATTGAAGAAACAAAGAGGAGTCACTATATCTTCTGAAATAAATGTACCTAACAGCATCACTGTTATGACTAATGAGAAACGATGGTGCCTGCTGCTGCCAGCGAGGGGAGGTTTGCTGATGAGTCCAGCTGACGGCCTCTCTGAATGGATAATGTGTCATTTCTCCCAGTAAGCAGGTGCAAATGTGCTTTATTATCTGTTGGTGGTGTTGCATTGGTCATAGGAGGAGATTATTTGTTTCCAGGAGGTGGTGGAACACTGCGAGGAGCACAGAAGAGAAGAACTTGGGACAAAAAGGTCAAAAATAAAAACACAAAAATGAAGCTTACGATTCGGACAGATCTTAAATTAACATTCTAACAGAGCTCTGAAGGTCTTTTAAGATTTAGTCTTGTATTATTTGGAGTCAATGGTGTCTGTTAGCAAAACATCTCAAGACCCTCTGGATGAAAACGTTCACGACGTATTTATTACACACACATTTAGAAGTGATTAAGTTTTGGAACCAACCCAATCGAAGATGGCTGCCGCAGCCAACTGGAAAACACAAGAATAACTTTAACCCAGTTGATTTATCAGACATTGAGCTAAAGTCTGGTGTGGTAGTAGCTGAGAGTGATTCACAACGTGTGGCCTGAGTGTGACATTTTGCCGCATCACATAAAGTTTGACCAAAAACTGCTGCAGAGCTGTCATTTCTCAACTCGAGATCTTAATCTAAAACTCTGTGTGCGTGCGCGTGCGCGTGTTTGAGAAAAGTCCTGACATTCTCTGCAGGAACAGGTGTCCTGGGAGAAAATAGTTCGCAACTTGAGCCACTAGAGGGCGCTCCTGCATGGAGAAAAACAAACCAGACAGAGTTGAAGCAGGAATGTTGAGTGAGTGTGATAAATGTTCAGTTCTTGTTTTCTCAGGAGTTCTCTCAAACTTTAGAACCAGAAGAAGAAACTCTGCACAGGCTTCCTATATAGTTTAATGTTTTGCACAATCCCCTGCCTGCTCCACGGTACATCGAGCTCGGTTTACCGTCACGTCTTCATGACTGGATGTGTAAATGATTGTGGCTAACCTTATCATCTGAACCGAACGGCGTGGAGCCAACAGCTGGAAAAAAGGAGGTTCGAGTGAAACCACTTCCACATGTGATCCAGGGAAAGGAGATCTTGTTCAGGTAGGAGGACGCGAGTGTTTGTGTGGCTTCAACTGGAAGGCCCTCTTTTGTTTCTGTGAAGTGTTTGCTGGCACAGCTTCTGGCAAGGAAACCCAAACACTTAAATAATATACGGAACAAGAGTACTGCAGAGTTCTGTGCAGGGGGGGGGGAATTAAAAATAAGAATTAATAAGAAAACAAAACAAAGACAGGCATTTGCGTCCTGTTTTGTTTGTGTGCACATCTGTTTGTATCCGGAGGAGCAGCAGTGGCCGGCAGATACAAAACAGACCAAGGTGCGTGTTTTCCGAGCTGGTGATCTGCCAATGTTTGCCCCGGTTGCTATGGAAACAGACAACACACTCACCTGAGAGCTTCAGGTGTGTTCAGGCCCTGCTTAGCGCACGGACACAGTTGGCTGATGATAACACGCACAGGGTTGGACTTTCAGCTCAAGGACATGCTCAGAGGGAGATAACTTATCAGAAGGATGATGTTTTTGTTGAAGGGCTGACGTTTCTTCTGCCGCATTAGGTCGAGAACTTTGCTTGAACTTCAGGAGAGGAAATGATGTTCAGAGGTTTTTGCTGGGGGGTCATGTCCAGACTTGTTCCCTTCATGGGCTCTTTGTGTCTCCTCCAGAGCTCCTCCCATAATATAAAACCCTCAACCCAACAAAAGGAGGAATCAAGACGTTTTTGTGTTTTACCTGTTTTACATTTCAATGTGCATCTCTGTAGCTCACACCAAATCAGTCTATTCTCTCTAAACGGCTGAACCGCGACAGGCTGCGCCAGATGTCGACTTTTTCGAATTGTTGACATCGTGACGTCACGTAAACAGTCTGTAAAAGAAATGTTTTATTCGTATTGTTTCACATACAGGTAGTCCTCGACTTACGAATGGGTTCCGTACCTAAGGCCCGTTCGTAACTCGATTTTGCCGTAACTCGGAGCGCCGGCCACATGGTGGCCGTAACGTCTTTTTAAACACTTTATTTTCAATGTAAAACAACAACAGCGTACTTAGAACGCCGTTTTAAGGTGTTTCCAAGAAGTTAGCTAACAAAATACCCTCAAAAAAGTCAAAAAAACATAAAATGCTGCATAAAAAAGACAACGTAAGGAGTGATGACGTCACTGGGGCGGCGCCGTAAGTCCGAGTTGCCGTAAGTCGATGGCGCCATAACTCGAGGACTACCTGTACTCTACTGCATTTAACTACTTGTGTAACTTTTCTTTTTAAATGTGCTTCAGAGATAAATTTGACATTTCACCTCAGTCAGATAGAGCCCTGCCCGCGTCAAGTGGAGAGGATTTGTTCCCAAGTGAAGGATGGACAGACCGGTGGGTGCAGCCTCCGCAATTTGACCCAAAACGTTGTCGTAACTACGCCGCGGCTGCAACGCTGCCACAAAAACACACGCAAAACAAGAAACAAGGCGTGGAACTTGTGCATGAAGCTTACATGCTGGGTGCAGAAAACACCCCCACGTGATGTAGGTTAGAAATGAGAGGTTACGACTTCATCGTTTTCAAAATGTTGTGTTTTGGCCGTTCACATTAAAACACAAAGATGCTCTTTAAATCGGTTTGGATGCTGTTTTTCAAACAGCACTGTTAATACAGTGCTGCTAAAATGCTGTGACGGTTCTGCCAGATGTCCTGCAGGCTGAAGCGCCACAGCTGGTTACAGCTGTTGGCTGCTGTTAAGAGCTAAACCTTTTTGGACTGGAGCTGTTTTAAGGCAGCAGTAATCTTTGTCTCTGCCTTTTTGGACTTGTCAGTTTGGTCAAAATAAAACATTGATTCTTCTCCACAATTCTGGTCATTTAGAGCCATCTGCAACAGGTAATATACTTATTGTTCATAACCACTCCACAGAACCCTGCGTACAGATGCACACGAGGAAAAAACAACGCGATCTGTTCTAGTAAATGCTATAAATAATTTAAAGATTAGAACAATGTGGATCTCATTAAGTTGTGGTTCAAAACTGTTATTCTGAAAACAGCTTGACATTTTGACAAAACCTTGTGTAGTTTTGAAGAAATCAGTAATCATTCCTCATCATTTGAACCATGGAAACAATCTTCTGTGCAGCTCGTTCAGGTGGTAGGACGTGTTCTTGTGGCTAACGGGACTGAATTCTGCTCCATTTCTCCCTGAACTGTTAAACTGCACTGAAAATGATCCAAAGAGCACGTTTAGAGATTAAAATCTAATCTTCTGGTATTTAATCGTGGCTGCGGTCGCTCTGGGCTCCACCATTGGCACTGTATGTATTTAGGTGCAGCAGACTTCAGGCTCGTTTCGGGACCGTCTCGTGCACGCTCATCAGCCTGCTTCTGCTCGCAGACTGCTTCATTACACAAACTACAGCAAGTCTATACCTGGAAACGTTTTGATCCACCCAGTGCTGCCCATAAATCACATGCTTTATCACGAACATACTGTTTTTTACATGCAGGCATGAGGAATTTCCAGCACGGACCTGAGGCCTGCACCATGACTAACGGGGAATCCAGATGCTGCAGTGGGACTGCAGCTCTCGTAGGAAGTTCCTCCGACCGCTGGCTTTATTTCACAACCTGGCTCTCTGCTTTGATCACAGGAGTTTCATGAAGACGTGTTTGTGAGAACTGTGTCTGTACTTTCCCAGGGAGCAGCGAAGCAGAAGAGGGGCTGTTGAGCCCTCCGCTCAGCTGCGTAAACTTCCAGAACAAGCTCACGGGCCAACGATCAAACCAGGGCTAGGGGTGGGGGGTTCAGACTCCAAATAAACTTATTTCCACCAAACTTTCTGTGACCTTCAGAGCGGGGAAAAAAGACGTGGATTCGGTGAAAAGGCGAACAAAGAGCTGTCCTGGAACAACACTCAGGAGATACGACAGCCGGAGCAACAAAAACTGCTGAACAGGACTTTTGCATGAGGAAGTGAAGTCACATGATGCATCTGCGTCAGACCGTGACCGCACGAGTAGATGCAAACGAATGTCAGACATGAGAGAAAACAAGAGGAAATCAATAATCGACGCTGTGTTCCTTTTGATTTTCTCGTTAGCGAGCTGGATGGTCGTTTCCTGTGAGCTGCAGGCCTCAGCCCCGCGGCCTTGCTGCAGTCCACCCACACGTTTCTGTTTCCAGCTCGTTCGTAAACACGGAGAGGCACGAGAACGACTATGAGCTCCGACTGTTTGGGTCCAAGCTCAACAAGCGGCGCTGACATTTGGACGCTGGTTATTTATGACAGAGCCACAGTCGTGGGTTCACACGTTGTTTATGATTCAAAACAAGGAATTCATTTTGGAGTCAGAATATATGAACTCATGAATTCAAGCCAAATGTAGATGATCTTTTTTTTTTGATCACCTGCCACTGAGAGGAAAAGGGCTGTTTTGGTTTTACTAACTGATAAACCACTGGTTGAATATTAATGAAAAACTCATTAGGTTATCACTAAATGTGTGGTTACAACTAATTTTAGGAACCAACTACCTAATAAATAATGTAGTAAAAGAAATATCATGCAAAATTATTCACAATTGTTATCCATTTTTTATTAAAAAAAAGATATAAATGGGACATGGACTCTATGTGTACTTTCTGAAAAAAATCACAAAGAAGAGCTTGTTCATTTGTGATTGTTTTGGGATTGTTGTTACATCAACATATTCTGGAGGGACATGTCCATTTTTTTTTTAAATCAAAAGAATGTGAATATTATTTTAACAGAAAAGCATGTTTTATTTGGGATGGAGAAATGTGACCTTTTTAAAACAGAATCTTTATATGTTGTTAACTTTGTTATTATTTATGGTAAATATCATATTCACACCTCCAATTATTTACAACAAAAGCTTAACTTCCAGATTTGATTATCTTCTATAAATATTTATATAGAATCCATAAAAGGAAGCTCAAATGCTAAAGTCATTCAAATGATAACTGCCCTTGAAGAACTGCAACCTTTGAGCTTTTAATATTGTAAAATACAGGTGTTCCCCGGTATCCGGC
>JAVCKU010000013.1:11324817-11343098 GCA_032273985.1 Hypsolebias coamazonicus
TTTCTTATCTTCTATTTGTATATATTGTATAATTTATTGTTATAAAATGAATAAATAAATAAATAACAAAATAACAAAATAACAAAATTTTTGAGTAGATAAATGAATAATTTTGAAAAAAATGGTCTCATTTGAGTAAATTGCTGTTCGATATCCGATGCTTCAACTAAATGTTAGTGTATCAGGGCAACCAGACTGGATATCTCAGCCCAGCTCTCATGGAACCATTGAAATATTAATGCTGTTGGATCTGTTACACTGATTATTGAGCCTTAAGCAGTCTACAGATCTTAGCTCCACTTTTAGGGCCAGTAATTCATTTTACAGTGGAAGGAGGGAGCTCAAGCTTCTTCTCTTGCTATTAATCTCACACAACACACCTCACCCAGTCAGGATGACGCTGCTCTCTCATTCAAGCTTTAATCCTGACATTTTTACTGTGACTGTAAGTTCTTTTTTCAGATATCTGATTCAGTTGAGGGTGAAAATAGCACAGACATCTTTGTAAAAGGCGATGATGTGAAAATGTGCATGTCATTTAGTGAGTTTAAATACATGAAGCCACCTGCAGGAACTGTAGTGGGCAGGGTTGAGGCTGAGGTGAGGCGTCAGAGGCAGGAACAGACCATACTGTCTAGACTTGCTCTGTCTGTCCACGTGTTTTGTAAGCAAGCAGAATTCAGGGGAGGAGGGATCGAGACTCGTCGAGCACCAAGTTCTTGTTTTTGAGACTCATCACGTCAGCGCGTGAGCGTTTGACGCTGCACAGTTCTGTTTCCATTGTGGCCTGCACGGGAAACCGAAGAAACAAAGAACGCCTTCTCTTTTTGTGCCATCTATAAACATTCGTGCATGTCATTATCTTCTCCCCTTCATGCCTTAAATCCTCAGGCTTGGCTTTGCACATAATGGTTGGTTATTTTTATTCAAAGTGGGAAAACTCATTTTCTATAGGTCTGTGAAGCCACGCTGGTGGCTCTTTTGTTGTTCAGAAACAAACACGTAGAAGAAGAGGCAGATGTTAACGCACACTGTTCAGTCAGTGGAAGGAAACATAAATTAAATGTACTGGTTTTAAGCAAATGTGATAAATGGGGAGGAGGGGGAGCACTCTCATACGTGTTGAGTCACAGACACATGCATGTTGGAGAATGGGCTAGATAATCACTGGGAGTGGGATTAGCATCTGGAGCTATATAATTAAACTGTGTCTGCTGCTTCACTGTCACGCTAGCTTCTCGGAAACTTGTATCCGCACAACATTGTTTCAGCCAATTAGTTTCACGCCTCCTAATATTTTGTCCTCAGCCACTTTGAGCTACCTTTGCTTATTCAAAGAGTTACAAGCTATCACTCACTGATGAGCTGCTTATCGAAGTGCAAACATATACGAATGTTTCCAGTGGTCTCTTCTCAAACAGACCTGTGTAATCAAACATGAACTGAAAGCATATGCAGTGTGGGTGGCTATGACTTGCTTTGGCCCATTTGCCACAAATTACATATAGTTTACATTCCTGCACACCATTTCCCCAAGAATAATTTAACCTTTTAGGATTTAATTGCGTTTTGATCGCGTTGTTAAACTGTTCAAGCAGCTACTGGCTCGCATTTATTTTACTACAGTATTAACAAGCTCCTTCAATGGAACTCGCGCTAATGACATGTCTGTGTGGTATACAGTACACGGTTAAATGTTAGAAGACTTTCTCAAAAACAAGAAGATTTTTGTTGGCCAAACACAGGAAGCAAAAGTGTCAGCATGCAGTGGATGGTTCGCTTTGTCAAGGTGGCGCCAGGACATGAGGTTTATCCAGCCATTTTGTTTACCCGCTTCTCTTTTCATGAATGCAGGGAACAATCTAATGCTAAAAACACATTACTGGCTTTTTGTCGTCACGTTGAGGTGGGCAGATTCAGCCAGTGGGAACAGTGGAGCCACTTTCATATGATTAAATATGCACAGGTGAACTGCAGCTAAGGTGCAGAAATGCTTTTGTGAGACATAAATTATAGAACTTTTTTGTGTGTGTGCATAGAGAAGTTTTATGACTATCCTGAGTTTTTTTTTTTTTTAAGAATTGGCACGTTAAGAACTGAAAGGTGTCTCATTTAAAAAGTTTAATAGTTCAAGAAGAAAAAAATTCTATTACATTTTAAATTTAACGAAGATTCCCCAAATATATATATATATATTTTTGTTTTGCTAAAGGGGAAAGTAAAATCAAGTCATTAGACTTCAGATCACAGGCACCTTTCATTTCCTCAGTGGAACCAATCGTGACAAACGTTACATGTTATCAGCCCATTAAACGATCTTTTTCACTTGTTATCGCTCCACTTCTGCCTCAGCTTGCGTTCTTCCACAAATAGATTGTTGCAAGATCTTTGTTTAAAACTTTCTGCTCGTCAGGGCATGGGTGATATGTTTTTTTTTTTTTTTAAAGTGCTTGTTTCATTGTAACTGCAAAGATTCAACAACTTGACGCAGAGTCAAAGAATTGGTTTAAGATGTTTTTGTCTCCATATTGCACCAAAACTGTGTAAGCGTTTCCCAATCAGTTGTGGAGTTTATACTGGTTTTATTGTTGTAGTTGATCAAAGGGAAATAGTAGATGAAATTAAATATTTTGGGATTGTTTGGGATTTTCATTTTAAGCACCAAGCTCATTTTCTTAACTGCTTTCTCCTGATACGATCACGTTGAACCTGACATCGTCCTCAGCCAACGGTGAAAAACGACTATTCAAAACGGCAAAGTTTATTAAAGACTAGAATAAATAATTCAAGTGAAATTGGCCCCACGCAGACAATGATAACTGGTGTTGACATGTCATTGCTCATCCTTCCTGTCTGTATTTTGCAGGCGAGCGGCCCTTTCCGTGCACCTGGCCCGAATGCAGCAAGAAGTTCGCCCGCTCAGACGAGCTCGCCCGCCACTACCGCACCCACACGGGGGAGAAGAAGTTCAGCTGCCCCCTCTGCGACAAGCGCTTCATGCGCAGCGACCACCTGATGAAGCACGCTCGGCGCCACTCAGATTTCCAGCCCGGCATGTTGAAAAGGCCCCACAGCGGCGGCAGCACGCGCCCCGGCTCCCTCAGCGACTACAGCCGCTCGGACGCCTCCAGCCCCACCCTCAGCCCCACCCTCAGCCCAGCCAACTCGCCTTAAACTGAACCCTGGTCGCACTTTCCAGGCCTCCAGACTGCGAGGTCTTTCTTTTCATTGTAACACTTCTGGTGCACAGTTGTCAGCAGCCCAACCCCCCTCCCTTCCTTCTGCTTCTCCTGCGCTTGCTGTGGTGTACTATACTGTACATAAGTGCTTATTGTAGTGCAATTACTTGTGTGATCCTAAAAGAAGATAATGCCTTTCCCAGATGGCGATATCTGCGTTCTGTACCACACGTCTGTACTTTTTAAGCTTCAGCTCATGGCTCGGTGGTCGATGTATGTTCACAGTTTAGAAGATAAAACCCGACAACCCCAGCGACTCTTATCAAAATGTTCTGTTAATTTTTTTTTTTGTTTGTCTTTTTTGAACGGGTTAGGAGAAGGGGTACACACACACACACACACACACACCTCAGGATTGAGACAGTTGCTACTTCTGTCATAGTACTCACATTGACTGCACAATATACTCATCACTTTACTGGAAAATTCAACGGGAGTTGGATTTGACGCCCTGCTCAGGGATGGCCTTTGTTAGTGTGAACGAACGACCGTGGCTGAAGAGAAACGCGCAGAACCGAAAATGTCGCAGCCTTACACTCGAACACAATTTGCACTCTTCTGATTCTTTGTGTCACCTTTATGGAAAGTGCACGCACATTCAAATGATGCTCATGACCCACAACCTCTGTTTTCTTATTTTGTTTTTTTGTTCGAGGGGGTTTCGTATGCAGTGTAATTTCTGTGTTTCAAGAAAACAATCAGCACCCGCATGCCTCAGAAAGCAAACGCCTCTGTCCCCTCACTGCAGCGTTTATATTCACGGACATAAAACCAGGGTGGACGTGCACTGCATTCATTTGTGTAAAACATGTTGAGGACCAGGATTATGTTCAGTTGTTTTATTGTTCTTTTTTTTTAATAACTTCTGAACATTGAAACTGTCACAGACACGTTTAAAAGCAGCTGTCTTGCGTGTGAATGATGCTCTCATTAGCATTTACCCCCCAAAAACAAGGTTCATCCATTTTTCAAGCACATGCAGGCGACAAAAAAAAAAAATACCAAAGAGGAGTTATTGAAAGTTTTTCTACCCTCACAGGTAGAGCACGGCTCTGTGGCTTCTACAGAGGCAACAGCTGCACCCAGACGGCCTTCAGGTGGGAGTGTTAGCATGCGTCTCCTTCCTCATCTGGCTTTACCTGTCCTGTCAGAACTCAGTAAAGCTCCGAGCATGCCAGGAGACATGAGGGTTGCTCAATACTGAGGTCAAATTCTGGTGAAGAAGAAGATCTGGGCGGAGGGAACACAGCAGATATCTGCAACAAACAGTCAAGAGAGCAGGTCCTGATAAAAGAGGTTTATCATGAGGGAGCACAAAGGAGGAGACACCCCCATTTCTTCCTCCTCCTTCCCAAACTCCCCCCTTCCTCCATCCAACGGCAGAGACAGCCAGCAGGGGAAAAATGGCTATAATTAGTGGCTTGATCTAAACTCCAGGATGAGAGGAAATGAAAAATAGGTGTGTGAACAACAAGTTGTGTGTAGACAACACAAGTAATGTGGGTGGGAAGAACCCAGCTCCATTCCATAAGCACAGACAGAGTCCCTCTGCCCCTGCTCGGAGAATCAGATTTTACAAGGAATTTACTGATAAACAGCTGCTTTTAAACTTTGTCGGGCTTTTTAAGTGTTGCCAAAAAAATAAAAAAACAGTCAAATGAAAAGCAACATATCAGTAAAAATAAAAGTGCAGGGCTGTTCCACTGACTTGAAACTCTGCTGTCCCGTGAGAAAGCTGGCTCGTGTTTCTTACACGTTAAAGGCACGGCGCCATCGAAACGGCTGCATCTCTCTGTCATACATGTAGTTTTATCTCGTCTTTCACACCATCAAACGCTCCATGCGCTAAACCCGTCTTCACCAACTCTCCTCGCCATCCTGCACTGGACGCTCTGTGCATGTTAACTTTGCCATTAGAGCAAAGACAAACAAACAAAAAAAAAAAAAGCAAAGGCTCTGGCAGGTGTGGGGTTATGAATGTCAGGCCTTGTGCCTCCTTTTTTTTTTTTTTTCCAGCAGCAGCCATCTTCCTTTTTATTTATTTCTTTTTTTAGGTTGGAACCGATCTCATCCCCCAGAAGAAAAACAACATGTGTCGTTTAGCTCAACGGCAGCGCTTCAATGTCGTTTTCAGGCTGCGAGACGACACTCTGAATGCCGCTTTGTTTTATTGTTCAAATTGCCACTGAGCACCTTTTTTTGGTTATAATTTTTTCACCTGATTTCAATTGTATAACTCAGTAAAAAAAAAAAAATCAAGGATTAATTAGTTTTTTGGCTAATATCTGCACATTTTCCTCAGGGTTGACATCTGCCTAGCAGATACAGGGCGGTTGGTGGAGTTTGTTGTAAAACTGGTCGTCTCCCTGGAGCCTGCCCGCCTGCCCTCGGTGGTGCACAGTGTTTACTGCTGGTCAGTGTCTCTGAGCCCACTGGAAACACAGTTTGGGAACCGACCCGTTTGTCTGCACGACGCCCCACAGTCCTGCTCGTAACGCACTCTGGAGCTGCTTTCAGTGACGCCTCTGAATGTTGGAGTGAGTGCTTCCATCTGTAGCAGTGCACACATCCTGGTCCATCAGAGTGACACGTAGGCGTCTCCAAACCTTTGTTCTCACTGTAACAAACTTTACTTGAAAAATCTAAACACACAAGGCCATTGAACACACCATTTGTCCATTTTAACTCGATTTTGTTGTCCGAGTCTACAGAACAAGTATAATGAACAGCATAATAGTTGGACTTTTAAAGCTTATTTTATATTTTTTCCACTTTAAATTCAGGTCATTTCAGTGAGTCCTTTCCATTTATTGCATCTTTTAAAATCTGGCTGTTATTTATTTTATTTTTTCAACACATCGTTGCTTAAATCTGACTATTGTGCTTTTTATACCAAGGTTTAATCCCGAATGCTTACGTTGATGTCGTGAATTCAGGTAAATCTAGTTAACCTACTATCTCAAAATTCCTTTAATTCACAAAAAATAAAATGTAATAAAACTTTGGGTGGGAGGGAAAAAGATTTTCTATATATGTCAGTTTGAAATTCACAGATTATTTCCTTTATCATTTTAGATTCTTTCTGTTTTCCATATTATTGAGACCACAGACGTGTGAGCAATGTAGTCATTTGTATTATTAATGTTTTTTTTAATGTTTTACGGTTGTGTTGAAGTTTGTTTTACCTTCATATCTTTTCTGAACCTCCATCATGTAGCGTATGTTTGCTTGATGAGTAGCACAAAAACTTTGTTGCTTTTGTTTGTACCCACTTGAATGAAGAAGTAGAAAAAAATAGATTTTCTTTTACCTGTAAACAAACAATGGATAAAGAAAAACCTGGGCTACATTTAGCAAATCATACCATATTAGCAGGTCCTGCATGTTATTAAAAACAAATACAAGGTCTAACGATCAAAAATATATATTTTTATTACTTTATGTTACAAAAGCGAAACATGCTTGAATCCTGACATCATCACAAAGACCTGCTTAAAATAAAAAAGTAACAACAGCTAAAAGCAAAGTTTCTACAATATTCTGACGTATTTTTTTCGATAGCCAAACATATATAAATAAAAACAAGCTAACAGTTTATTTAGGAAGCTTATATCGTTAACAGCAGCGTGTTAGGGATTCGACTGTCAGCTGAAGCACGATCAACGTAACTGTGTGCCAAAATGAAAGCTTCTTAAAGAGGTTCACAACATCAATGGGTAAATAACAGGAAAAACAAAATACTTTTACGGTTTTATAAAGTGTGACATGTTAAAATGTACAGGATTTAATGAAGCGACTTTGCATATTTGATATGCAGCTGCTCGAAGTGAAATATTTATCTTATTGTGTAGCTTTGCTTCATTCATGCTGAAGCAGCGTGTCGATGCTTTAGGTATTTTTGACATAAAACATAAGGTGGTAGAAGACGCTCAGCCATTCCAAAGGATCTATGTTTGTTCCGACCTGATGGTTGCGCTGACTGTGAGACTTTTACTTGCAGTTGAAGTGGGCACGAGGTACGCTCTTTAAATTTTTATTTTAATCACCGTCCCACATCCCCTGGCCAATTTGAATGACAAAGTTACAGAGCATGTCTTCCCTCTTGACAAGGCCTGGAGCTTCTTTTTTTAATTCAATGTAAAGGTTTTTTATTTTATTTTATTTTATTTTTTTAGGAGGCAGCCATAGAGTTATAGAATGGCTTTTGATTGTTACCAAATGCTTTGAAGGGAGAGATGAATGTTCTGAGCCCAGCATCGTTTGGACTGATTGGGTTCAGAGGTTTTTTTGTGTGTGTGTGTGTGTGTGCTGTTGATACGTGGATGTTGGACCGTTTTCTATTCCTCCAAGTAGGCTACTTTTTTAAACTTTTGACTTGAAAAAAGAAAAGTCGTTCAGGCAAACCCACTCAGAACGAGTCTAAATGAAAGAGAAACGCTGATTTTCTGCCGTTTGAACTCACTGCAGAGAAAGTCTGTTGGATGTTGTTGCCCTTAAAGGATTCGTTTGGTCCAGGTTCTGCAGCGTGCAGCGCTGATGTTCATTCAGCAGCTCTTTGGTTCAGTTTCCTGCACCTGTTTGTCCTCGGTGTACCTCAGTGTAACGTTCTCTCGATACCTCCGTGTGTTGATCCTCACCATCAGTTGCCTGTTGTAGTGATTCCACGGTGCTGCTTCCCCCGCTGTCAGCACCCGTATAATCTTTTCTGTAAATAACTCAGCTCTGGCCAGTACATTCTCCTTTGACCTCATCAAAAACCTTCAGGTGTCTCTTCATTATTGCTTTCTTTCTCTCAGCAAACCAAAATCACTACATTCAAGTATTACAGTTGTACAGCTCCTTGAAGTCTACACACATTCATTGTGCTGGTCTTAGCTGCTCTGTTGTACCTTTTTATGGCATTATTTTTTACATGTCAGACAGTTTATTGTGACCATGTCCTATGCAAATACGAAAAATAACAGATTGTTGAGTAATGTATGTTGTCATAAGTTGTATGCATGATATAGTGAGGTTTACATTTGGAAATAAATTCATAAAATAAGCAGCCATTCTTTGCCTTCTTGTGTTTTCTTTTTGTGATAATAAGAACACAAAACATAAAATAAAACATTTAGCATAAAACTATTGGTAAGGTTTTATAAAATAGTGTTTCATGTGGATGGTTTTTATTTCGTTTGTTGGGGTGGTTGAAGACTTTGCTCTTGGCTTCGCTCTTATGGGGTGCCGTTTGTAAAGTTACACATTCAAAAATTAACAGCAATATTGTGTTTAGCTTTTCATAAAAAAGTTTTTTTTTCAGTCATGTTTTCACCGTATTATTTATACTTTTATAAATGTCATAGTTCCAAACTAAATATTTAATTTACAAGATAATTATTTAGTTTAGAAACTAAATACTTAACTTGCAAGTTAAATATTTAGTTAGTAAACTCAATATTTATATATTTAGTTAGTAAACTAAATATTTAGGTCTAAATTAAATATTTAATTTCCAAGCTAAATATTTGTTTTCAAAACTAAACATTTAATTTCTAAACTAAATATTTATTGACCAAATCAAATATATTATTTACAAACTAAACATTTAACTTCTAAGCTAAATATTTAGTTCCTAAACTAAATATTTAATTTGCTAATAACTCGGACCTAAACATTTATTTTCTAAGCAAAACATTTAATTTCCACAATTAGTTTTCTAATTAAATATTTACCTCGCAAGCTAAATATTTAGTTTACAAACTAAATACATAACTTGCAAGTTAAATATTTAATTCGTAAGCTAAATATTTAGGTGTAAATTAAATATTTAATTTTCAATCTAAATATTTATTTTAAATACTAAACATTTAATTTCCAAAGGAAATATTTATTTTCTAAGCTACATATTTTATTTACAAACTAAACATTTAATTTCAAAGCTAAACATTTAATTCCTAAATGAATATTTAATTTGCTAATAGCTCAGATCTAAATATTTATTTTCCAAGCTAAACATTTAATTTCCAAAATTAATTTGCTAACTAAATATTTAACTTGCAAGTTATTTATTTAGTTTGTAAACTAAATATTTAGCTTGTAAATTAAACATTTAGTATGGAACTATTACATTTATAAATGTATGAACAACATGGTGAAAATATGACTTTGAAAAAAAAAAAAAAACAGTATTTTTTCTTATGAAAGGCTAACTAAACCAAAATATTGCTGATAATTTTTGACTGTATAACTTTACAAATGGCGCCCCATAGCAGCACAGCTGAGTGTGTTACAGAGAAACCAATAAAACCACAGCAGTTATTTGGACAAGAAAACAATAAAGCATTTTTCTGTTAATTTGGCATGAAAAACACAAATAAATACAACTGTTAAAGAGAACAAAGTACACTGTGAAGATTGCTTGATATTAAAGCATGCCATGCAAATTTAGTCAGTAACAATTACATTAAACAGCAGACGTTCTTTCGTAAAAACTCCTAAAACATCAAAACTGCAATAAATTGGAAGGAATGCAGTTTTTTTTTTAATCTCCCTAATTTGGCTATTCTTGCAGGTTTTTATTGTATGGTAACAAAATAATCCCTAATCTGCTTTTTTTGTTTGTTTTTCTTTAACTGTAATTAAAGACATCATCTTATAATACCAGGTCTAAAGGGTTAGAGCTCACTTCCAGACACACAAACACACACACACACACACACACTGTACTGTAACAGCATGCACATGCAGCATGCACATGCACAAACGGTCGTAGAGACACTGCGCTGGAATTAAAGAGGAGGAGAGGGTCCCCACTCGACTGAACGAGGGAGGAGCGTGGGGAAAACAAGATGACAAGAGAAGAAGAGGAGGCCCAGAGGTCAACATGAGGTCATATGAGGTCAGAGGTCGGACAGGTAGAGCTGTGAGGAAGAAGAGCAGGACAGGGGACGGGGAGGAGGGCGACTGGGCAGCAGATATGACGTGTTACAGGTTCGGAGAAAGAGACAGAAAAGTTGGACAGGTTCCTGAGGAAAGGAGAAAATTTCAGTCTCATTGGTGTCTGTTGTCAGACAGGTGAAGTTTAGTCTTTTTCTCAGGAAAAGGATAGAACCAGACAGAAAGACAAGGTATGAAGGCCCAGAGCACATTTCATTTTTGTACTAGAGCCGCTTGCGACTTGTGTATCCATCCCAGACATACACACACGGGCGTGTATGCGCACACATGAATGTATGTACACTCCACATGTAACCTAAATCAAACATCCATTAAAAAAAGGAGTAAGTATGTATCTGTCAGCCTGTGCTTTGTGTCAGAAAATCTTGCCAGTAAATGTGAACTCAGGTTTCTTGATTCTCAGAGAAATAAGAAACATCTGTTCAGGGTAAAATAAAAAAAAAAAAGTGATAAAGTGTAACTTAAAACAATGACTTGTGCCCCAGTGAAAAATGCACAGAGGCGGTGTTATTGCATGCTCATAAAGCCCAGGTTCTTGGTGGAAGAACGATACGATTCCTCAGACCTCAAAAAACATCGCCTGAGGCTCATCATCATCATCATCATCATTATCAATTGCAGCAAAGCACCATGCAGCCCCGTTCCTTTCAACTTACCCCTTCTGAAAAACGGGGGTCTAATAACTCGTGGCTTGTGCACTAGGCGAGATGGCTTTGTGTCCGTGATCTCTTGTGGGGCAACAGAAACAAGGTACAATAGCTGTTACCCACACTTTAAGGAAGCAGGAAAACTTTGAGGATGAAAATGAATTAGAGCAGCAGTCGTCCTGCTTCTTACTGATACAACTAACTATGAGTGGGATTTTCCAATTAAAATACAGTAGACAAATATCTGTGTTTTTGGGCCAGGTCCACACTACTCTGAATATTCTATGATTTAAAAAAAAAAAAAAAAAAAAAACCTGCAGTACTCAAGCATTGCCACTAGATGGCAGAAATGTTCAAAAATAAAGACAAAATACCGAAAAAGAATATTCAAAATTTTGATTTTGCCAAAAACAATTTTAACATTTTTCCTTAATATGTTTTAAATTGCGACAGTGCTTTAGGGCCACACTAAGAAGAGAAAGAAAAAAAAAATCCATAAAATTACAAGAATAAAGTTATAGTATTAATAGAATAAAGTGGAATACAGTCTTAATATTAAGAGATAAAGTTGTACGAGTCTTTTTGCAGCTCTCATGGTTTTTTTTCTTTCCATGAGTCGGATCCACTATGCGACCTGTCAATCAATCCAGTAGGCGTGTCAGCAAATGACCAGTCCGAAGCTAAATGAGTCGTAATATTATTCAAACTCCGACACAATAAAGCAGGGTTTATCACATTTTAACTGTGGTAAAATGAAGAATATTGAGCATCTTGTCAAGTTATACTTTTGTATTGGTTTTAAAAGTAAGGAGATAGTTAATCTGTTAGCGCATAAGCATCACATTATTATCAGTATCAGGACTTTGAGCATGCTTACAGTAAGGTGGTACGTGCAGAGGGACTGCAGCGCAGCTCTGCAGGTAAGGAGCATTTAGCTTCAGATTGGTCTTTTGCTGACATGCCTACTGGATTGATTGACAGATTGCGTCGTGGATCCAACTTGTGAAAAAAATAAATAAATAAATAAACAAGAGCTGTAAAAAAAAAAAGTCTCATATGACTTAATTCTCGTAATGTTAAGACTTTATTCAACTTTATTATCGTTAAACTACAACTTTATTCTCATAATTTTATGGCTTTTAATTTTTTTGTTCTTAGCGTGGCCCTATAGCTCCGTCGTATTACAAAATAATAAAGCAAAACAGGTGTAGAAAAGAAAAGCAATAAATAATGGCTTAACTGTTGTTTCAGTTCCTAGGGCACAAAATAAAATAGTAATGCACAAAAAGTATGGTATTTTGAGCCTACACGGACATAACCTTAGCAAAGATTGCTTTAGGAAAAAAAAAGCACTTTATATATATATATTTTTTTTTTGGGAACCTTAGTTTTTCTTCTCCATATACTGTATTTATGTATGGATGGGAGGAGCAAACACAGCACAAAATTAAATAACTAAATACCTGGAGTAGTGTAGATGGAGTTGGTATCATGTTTTTGAGAAGATTTTCCATTTTTTTTTCACTGTATTAATAAAATTTTTAATTACAATGTTTTCTTTTGTCTGAAAATATTGGAAGCTTTTAATTTCTCACCAAAATATATGCAATTATGGAGCAAATTTCAAGCAACGGTATATTTATATCAACATTGTTGTTTTTATTTTTAGAATGGAACTCATTTCTGATGGATATATAAGTTTGCTTTAAAAAAAAATGTGTTGTGTCTTACCATTAATGATGCTCGGAGACAGCATGGTGGAGTCACGATCCATCAGACGACAGGCTCCTTCCTCTGAAGATCCTGGTCCTGGCTGTGGGGCCGGACCCTCCAGTGATGTCACAATGTCTGCACGGTCGATGTTCTTCAGAGCGGTGTACAGGCTCTCCACTGAGCAGAAAACACATTTTAGGGGAGGAGGACAAAGACAAAGAGATAAAAACAAGAGTGCAAGTGTGAAGTCAAAAACAGGAAAACAGGAAAGGTCAGCAAAAGTAGGACGGGGAACTAAAATACAGATTTTTGTCACTATTACTTAAGTCAGATTTAGTCTTTGTGTATTTCGGTTTTCTTCTCTAAAACGAGCATTCATGTTGTTGTATTTCTTCTTTTCTTATTATATGCCTGATTTCATTTTGCACATTTCAATTCTTTAAGGCTACCATACATTTGGCTTTATTTTCAAAGAAAGAACAGGGTGTCGGTCTTACTCTTGGCCCTTTTCCCCTCTCTGCTAGCCCATAGGTTAAGCAGGGCAGAGCTCTGGTCCAGTAAGGAATTTGGATTTTCCACACGAATCCTGTTGATGTCATCAACACCGAACTGAAGCTCTCGAGCCAGTTCTGTCCAGAAGAATATCGTAAAAACAAACAGGAAAAACTAATAAGGCTGGTATTCATGCCAAAAACACAAGTATCTCATTATGCCACACGCCAAGGTGTAAAACCTTAGTTAGCAACAAGATGCAGTAAAATAAATGTGGAAAAAAATTGTAAGTGTAAAATGAGTGACTCTGACAAAGGGAAGTGCACTAAGACCAAATTCCATTTCACCCCTTCCTGCCAACCCTATCTCTATATTTTGCACATTCACACAGAACTAGGGGTCTCCCAATTATTTTGTTTTGTAAATGGGAGGGCAAAGAGGCAGGGTTGCCTGGCACAAATTGAGGTCGCCACAAAATTAAGTATTTTCTCCATTAAATGTATTCTATTGCAACAACCAGCATAATGTCTACTTTCCTGTATTTCACTATATTAAATTAGGTAGCACTAAGTTTGTTGCTCCCTCCACAATAGCTGCCACTCTCACGATTCTGTTCATTACTTTTATGGACAGAGTTTCTTGGTACAGTCAGGGGACAGAGGAAGTACAGTTCGGTTGACTCAGGATTCCTTCACTGCTATTTGCAGATGTCCTGTTGGCATCATTGTGCCATGACCTTCAGCTTTCACTGGATCGGTTCGCGGCAGAGTGTGAAGCGGCTGCGATGAGAATCAGCACCTCCAAATCTGAGGCCATGGTCCTCAGTTGGAAAAGGGTGGATTCTCTCTTCAGGTCGAGGGTGAGGTTCTGCCTTAATTGGAGGAGTGCAAGCATCTCAGAGTTTGTTCACAAGTGAGCGAAGAATGGAGCGTGAGATTGACAGACGGATTGGTGCAGTGTCTACTGTATTGTGGACTCTTTCCCGGTCTGTTGTGGTGAAGAGAGAGCTGAGCTGTGAGGCAAAGCTCACTGTTTACTGGTTGGTTTACATTCCTACCCTCGCCTATGGTCATGAGCTCTGGGTAGTGACTGAAAGAACGAGATCACGGATACAGGCAAGTGAAAAGAGTTTTCTCCACAGGGTAGATGGACTCTCCCTTAGAGATAGTGGGAGAAGCTCAGTTATCCAGGAGAGAATCAGAGTACCAGTAGAACTGCTGCTCCTCCACAATGAAAAGAGCCAGTTGAAGTGGTTCTGGCATCTGGTAACGATGCTTACTGGGCACCACCCAAGGGAGGTGCTTCGGGCATGTCTGACTGGGAGGAGACCCTGGGTGAAACCCAGGTTAGGCTGGAGGGACTCAGTTGGCCTGGGAACACCTTGGGGTCCTCCCAGAACAGCTGGAGAAGGTGGCTGTGTAGAGAGATGTCTGGGTCTCCCTGCACAGTCTGCTGCCCCAGTGACTCAACTTGGGAATAAACAAAGATAATGGATGGATGAGTTTGTTTGAGTTTGAAGAATGCACAGAGAGTTTCGTAGCGAAACATTTCAACCTAGTGTGACCTAAAGAGTAGTGTTCAGAATGTGGTCTCACGACACATACACCCACCTTGGTCCATGAGCTGAGGGTTAGTGGAACATTTAATACGAGTAACATTGGAATCTTTCCAAGTCTACATAGAGTCAGAATCAAAAAGCAGGAAGGGCTGAGGTTGGCTGTTAGCAGCACTCAGAACTTCCTAACAGTGGTCTGTATCAATGCTGTTTTCGCGTTTTTAGATTTCTGAAATGACTAACCTGCCCAACTTAAACCCAGCTGTTCAGATATAATGTTGATTTTGATCTCAGTCCTCTCCATGGCATTCACTGTTGCTAAAAAGAAGAAGAAGAAAAAAAAAGAGTTCAGAAACAACAAAAAATATGTATAGCAAATATGTGAACAATTAATGAACTCATGAGGCTAAGACTCCTATTTAATTTGAGTTACAGAGTATATCTGCCATAATTCATGTGGTGTCAGGGTGTAATGTGTGACCTGAAAAAACTGACACTGACTTGACGTACTACTGATAACAAAACGTACCTTTTTGTTCTGTTGGGGAGGCAAGCAATACCCACATTATTTTAATTTCACAAAGGTTAGTCACCATGTGGGACCAGGAAATTAGACTGGGTTTAATTCAAATGTTAGTCCCATTAACTGTAGCATTCAGTAATTATTACAAAGGAACCAAGTTGCAACATAGCAGCGCTGTGTATTTGATAGACAGAAAAGACCTTTCCTCTTCACCTTCCAGCCATTATTAAGATTTTTTTTCCATGTATTTTTATTCTGGTTGTTTATCACAGCCAGTTTAAGGACTCCTCTGTCTAACTCCACTGCGAGGTCCTGTCCATTCTCAATGCACAGGCATAGTGCTAATGCTGACAGCATCTACTTCCATGCCACTGGACATCCCAGTGGAGATACCAGCGTCATGCAGAACCAATTAATTGCTTCCAAGGCACTTGGGAAAGAAAAGGCCATTTCCTCAGGTGCCATGGAGACATTACGAGCCATGTTTAAAACTGTTGCTTGCTGGTTTGGCTGCACATTTAGCCTTTTTCCTCTTAACGGCACTGCAAATAACTTTGGGGCATATTGTTGAGCACTGCATCCAAGGCTCAGTCATTGTGCCATGCGTCCACATAAGAAAGACAGGGGTAGAGTAGAAAGCGGGGTTGTAGTTAAAGGGACATTGCAACAGTTTGTGCCCGTCTCCACTATGTTTTTAAATCAGGAGAGGGCTGATGGTCAGGCAGTTAAAAGACTCACCCACACCAGGTTCATTCAGTGCACTGTAGCGCTCTCTCAGGGCTAGAGGGGTCAACGTTCGCCTACGTTCCTCACTCCCAACAGCCTATAACAGAATGAGAAATGTATTCATGATAGCTGTATTATGTGGATCTTTAAACGTTTTACAATAATTTTCTAGACAACATAACACTGACAACGTGCTGTGTTTTAAGCAGTTAGAAGTGGCATTTATCAGCAGCCAAATCTTTGGCCACTTTTAAACAGAAAATATATTTAAAAAAGATTTAAAGTATAACATACATTGATGAATAAACAGACAAACATTAAAAGTTTCCATTCCTTTGAAAAAAAAAAAAGTTTTCACTCAAACAATAAAACAGAAAATCCTTAAAAATTCAGTTATTTATTGGTGCCATTTTGGTGCCTTATTGCAATAAATAGGTCATTAAAACAGTAAACAAACATTTATAGGTTTATTCCATTTAAGATATACATATATTTTTGGTAACAATCCATTAAACAATGTCACATTAAACAGCGTAACTAGCTATCTGTACATAAGACTGTTAGCTAAAAGCTAATTTGAAGACTGGTTAGGTTCTCATAAAAATCTAACCCCTAAAACTTCTAACATAAAAGGATACTCTTTTAACACATAGTAAAACTAACAATAGAACAATAATTATAAAATTCAAAGACATTGGTATAAATAAGAACAGAAAACAAAAAAGTATTTTTGGAGGACAAGAAAAGCTTAACTATGTGGGCTGTATTGAGTCTTTGCAGAAAAATATGATATCATCTGCATACAAAATGTTCTGAACAACTTTGCAGTTGTTACCGATGCAAAACAGCAGTGTTCCTAAACTGGAACCTTGTGGTACACCCATTTTACAATTTTTCATATTTGATTCACTGGTCTTTTATTTATTATTATTAATCTGATTGTGTTCAAATCAATCCTGCATTTTTTTTGCTCAGATCTCCAAGTTTATTTATTTTTATTTTAAAATTTTTCCCCACCTTTATGCAAGTATATGTCCCAGAAATGCTAAAGTGTTTTTCTGCAAGTAACCTTTGTATAAAAGTAGTTTCTAACTTTATGGAAAAATTAGTAGAAAATTTTAATGACTCTTGCCACAATAAAAACATGTACCAATTCTGAACCCATAAAAATGCACATCCCTTTTCTTTCACTAAAAAGTTCAGGTATTTGACCATTTTTTTCCCTCTTTTCAAACTCTAGACAAATTTGTAATGACAAACACTTTTAGAAAAACTACCTAATGTTCAGAGAATGCAATAGACTCTTAATATTAATATTTAGGTATGTTCAGTTTCATAATTCTTGAATGTAAGTGCATGTGTTCGCTACTGATTCCTTACCTTGACACAAGGTGGCATGGTTATGTTAAGGTTACACAATACATGCTGTGTGTCCTCATACTTTGTGCTTTTCCTCAGGAAAGACAAAAAACCGGTGGCTTCTTTGTTGCTATCTCTGACCTAGCATAGATAAGACAATCGAAAAAGAAGGAAAAAGTATAGAATAGAAGTATAGAGAAGCAATATTAAAAAATAAAAAAATGGAGTAAATAAGAAAATTGGAAGAAATGGAGTAGACCAAAAGAAAATGAATGAAGAGTGGGCAGAAAAAAAGGGGGAAAAGAAAACAGACCAAAACAGGTATTAAATTCCTTCGTAATGTCTTGAGGGTCTTGCGTAGTATCATTGGACCAGAAGCAAGGGGGGAACTGGGATAGAAGCAGTCCACAGGCAGGCAAGAGGGAGAGATTTACCTGCACATTTTACCTGGACGTCTGTCAGACCAGACAGTTACAGAGTGACCATAAGAGAAAGAAAGAAAGACAGTGAGACAGACACGTACAGACAGGCAAGGCCGCAAGATTGGAAGGCAGGCAAAGAAGGTGAGAAAGACACAGGACGTGCAAACAACTACCCAAGAGATTTTGCAGCTAAACAGGTAAGAGGTTTGGTGCATGGCTAGAAGAACTAGGAGTAGCTGCTACTAAGCAGTACTATACGTTATAGTGAAAGACACACATGGACACACATTGTAGGAGCTTAAAAAAATACATTCAGCACATTAAAAATACACTGGCACAGTCACAGGACAGAAGAAAAGACTTGTAAACATTCAGTTTCACAATTTTTATGATCGCTTTGGATTTACAAGATGTGGTGTAGAACATGTGGACACTGAGGCAATCTTTTTCTTTCATGCTTTAACTCCAAATACAGGTAGTCCTCGGGTTACGACGGTCTTGAGTTATGACGTTTCACACTTACGTCACACCTCCCATTAAAAAAAAAAAATATATATAGAAATTTTATTTTGAAAAGCCGAGTTACGCCGTTTCCGGTTTTACGTTGTAAACATAGCAGCGGAGAAACACTGCACTGTACTCTCTAAAAAAGCTAAGTCTGGTCCT
>JAVCKU010000013.1:11368073-11378648 GCA_032273985.1 Hypsolebias coamazonicus
AGATCTCACTTGTAAATGAGTCTTCGAGGCTCAGTGTGACTTATCTGTTTAAATAAAGGTTGAATGAATGAATGAATTCAACAAGCAGTACACCGATGTCTCCCGTCGCTGAGGGATTTTAGTGAACGTTTGTAGTTTTCCACCACCACCTGCAATGGTGGAGTCTTGGCTACTAAATTAATCTTCAGCCACCACAGTCATTTGAGGAAACCATACTTTTAAGCAACAAAAATAAAAAAATAGAAAACACAAGTTCCTCAAATGATAAGTGTTTATATAAACACATGGCGGTGGCCATCTTGGATTTTGACATGGCAACCCAATTCTTGACAGTGACCTGACTTATAAGCGCAGAAAACAGAGTTCAGTGAGACGTCAGTAAAAGATTCACCTGCTGTCTCACTTTTTGAATCTCCAGCAGCTGCATCTCAGTGAGATTGTGGCTCGTTCCACTGTCTGGTCTCACCGCGCCTCGCCCTGACTACTCGGTTCAACAGGGTCTTGGTGGTTTTTGATGAGAGTGCTGCCTGTGGGCGGATCGTCATATCAGGGCTTTCCTCTACAGGACAGCGCTGTAAATGTAAATTCTGTCATCAGCCAACAAGAACAGAAACATCTGTATACACTTTTAAAGCCTAAATAATAAAATAAATGCTGCGGCTGTAAGATTTGATTCTTGTGAAGGAGACACTGATGATTGACATCTCGCTCTGTCCAATCTTCAGCTCAGCTTGACTCGCCTGAAACCTCGGCTGAGTCAGTCCAAAGAACAGAGTCGAGCGGAGTCAAGTCGGGTCTGTGGAGAAAGACCATGGGCTAGACTGAGTTTGAATGGTTGTCTGTCTCTTCTGTCTCTATGTTGTCCTGGGTTGGACTGGTGACGTGTTCAAAGTGTACCCGACCTCTGACTCAGTGACCACTGGACAGAACCAGCCACCACGAACAGGAGCAAGCAGGTAAAGAAAATTGATGGAAGGCTGGAAAATACATTTAAGAAAATGTATTGTAATGATTTTCAATGAGGGTGAAATTATTTAAAAGCTGCAGCATCTTAAACTGAGTGTGAACATGAAGTTTCGGGCAGATTTAGAGTAAAGTAGTTTTATTTACTGTAGTAGAATGAACTCCTCTGATTTAACATTTCCAGCAGAAAGAACATGAATCATTGAAACTGAATCACTTCATAAGCAATCGCTTTAACTGCTTTGCCTTTAGAAACCAAACAGGATCAAAGTGAGAGCAGCCGAGCTTCGCCACATCGTGTGTCTCCCTAATGGAGGAGACAACATTACCCGTCGCTTCTTGGTTCTCTGAATTATTCAGCCCCACCTCGGGCCATTGTCTATTGATGTTGCAAGCCTCATCCAATAAACATCTAACAATTCGGACTCTAGTCACATCTGAGCACCCCACCCCCCAAAAACCATCACTATTTTATCATGTGGATGTGTCTGCGTTAATATTCATAGCAAGTAAAGCTTCACAAAGTGTGCTGCGATTTGACTTGAAATTCTCCCCCAGATGTTGTAACTGTTGTGTGATCAGCATTCTCAGGATGGAGCTGCATGGAGTAATCGCTTCATGAAGCCACGCTCGGTAATGTTTGAGCACTTTAAACAATAAACTGCAGCCGAGGGCCTAACACATGTTCATTTACACACGCTAATACAGACTGAGTTGCTAAAACGCCAACATTTTACTGATTTAAATCATCTCAACTGTTCGGACTGCCCAGAAGCAACAAACACCCACAACTCTCCCATTCAACTGTGAGTTCTGTTCTTTTCTTCCAGAAACAACAGAAATCACTGAAGTTCGGCTCATTTATTTACAGTGTGTCCCGATAAACACAGTACTGCTGTGTCAGCATTCACACTTATATTGTCCTGTTCTAATTGTCCATACCTTTCTGTCATCTACTTCTGCAGTCTTTGGGCGGTTTTAGCTAGGGATGCACGATATTGGATTTTTGGCCGATATCCAATATGTTAAAACTTATTTGGCCAATAACTGATGGCGATACCGATATTATTATGTTCCTTTGTCAGAACATAGCCCTTTGATTTAGGCTTATTTGATACAAAAATTGTGCAACAGCTGTAAGAGCTGATGACATATAGTAACCTCTTACTTCCTCCTCCAAGCCTGAAACAAGGGCAAGAATCAGCAAGACTCACTCTGTGCAAGGTCCAGTTCCATCTACATGGCTCAGTCTCATAATGCGTTCCCATCTCTTCACAGACAGTTTACAGTCCAGCTCCCCCTCCCCTGTAAATAAACCCATTTTATATTTTTACACCCATGTCTATGTGTACCTTCTTGGTTCTCTGGCTACTCAAGTCCTGTAAAGCTGTTAAAACACACCATTATGACAATTAATGCAGAAAAGAAACTTGCACTGCCATGTTCATTATTTCAGAATGTTACTACTGAACAAACAAGCTCCTAAATTTTTCACTGAGAAATCAGTTTTCTTCACACACATATTTGGAAGAAGTACCCTTTCTTAAAAACAGTAACATTTTCCAGAGCTCTTTGTGGTTTAATTTATTCTTGTGCTTTAAATCATATGTAAATCAAGCTTCAAAAAAGGAGTTGTCAGAAGAGATGATGCAATCCCATCCAGAAAGAATGAATTGGTCCATTTTTTATTTTATTCAGTGTCCCATCAGTAGAACATCACTAGAGAAGCTGGGTCTCGCTGACGTAGTTGCTTGATGAAATTTGGGTAATTTTCTTCACGTTCATACTTATTGACAAAGAGAATCTAAACCTATTTCAAGTGATAATTTTTCACTGGACAATCAACATTTTTTGTAGAGCCCTTCCAACAGCCAAAAGGTGCACAAAGGACCAAACAATATGAAAGTTTAAAACAAATACAAAAAAAAAATACAAAAATGGTGGAGCACCACCAGGTATTAAAAGTCTGCCTTAATAAAAAGGTTCTTAAGATAGGATTTGAAAAAGTCCAGATCAGTGAGTCTTGATCCGTCCTGAGCTAGTTGTTTCCAGAGTCTGGGTGCGGCAACCAAAAATGCCCAGTCACCCCAAAGGTTGTACAGTATTTGGACTTTGGGACAAACAATAAAAAAGTATTTGTAGATCTTAAGGTCCTCTTATATGCATGAAAAGCTACTAGATCAGCTAAAGAAGATGGGGTGATACTAAGAGCTTTAAAAGTGAACCTAAGTTTAAAATCAATTCTAAAATTGACTTGAAGCCACTGAAGAGAAAATCAAACAAGGGTGATGTGCTCACGTCTGGGGGTGTTGGTTAAAGATGGGCTGCAGCGTTTTGGACCAGTTGAAGACGTCTGATGGAGGATTGGAAGATTCCTACATAGCATTGCAGTAGTCAAGCCATGAGCTGATAAATGCATGAATGGCCTTTTCCATGCCAGTACAATTTTAAGAAGGCTTAACTTTGGTTGAAAGATGTAACTGATAAAAGCTGGCCTTGACTACAGAGACTATATGTTTGTCAAACTTTAAATGCTTGACAAAAGAAACCCCTGAGCTTGGATGTCACCAACGTTACAGGAAACATCATCACCAAAAAAGATGCACTCCAACTTTCCTTCATGTAAAAACAGAACATTTTGGTGAAGCCACTGTTTAATCACATTAATACAGTCAAGAAAATAAATGTGAGGATTACTACTTTTAGGCTTCGTGAGCAAATAAATCTGTAAGTCGTCTGCAGAGCAGTGAAAAGAAAAGTGGTGTCCGGCTATAACTGATCCAAGTGCAGGATAAAAAGAGAGAAAAGGTGAAGGCCAAGAATAGAGCCCTGCAGCACACCACAAAAAAGAGAGGAAGCAGAGGAAGAGTACCACCATGACAGAACAAGTTCTGTTGGTAATCCTCCCCCTGCGCCGCCCCTCCTACTCTGGCCTTCAGGTGCAAGAAGCACCAGAAGGGTCTGAAAACAAAAGTTTCCAGTGTGACTCATCACCATGTGGTCCCCCAGGACCCTTCATTTCATAACCATCTCTTCTAATTTCCATAAGTGGCGCTGAAATATTCTTCACTGCAGATCTGTTTCAAGATGTTTCTGTTCCGAGTCAACTGTGTGATCTACTCACCATTTTGGCAGTTTTTAGCTTTGCAGCGTTTAATTAGCTTGCTGTGAAATTTGTTAAGTAGGGCTGCGGTAGCTCGGTGGTCAGTGCCGTGGTCTTGTAATTCTGAAGCTGCTGATTGTGTCAGGAAGGGCATTTGACATGGAACAATTCCCAGAACTTGTGGATTGCTCAGAGTGGTGACCCCTGCAGAATTGTGCAATTAAATGAAACAAAATAAAAATATAAATATTTGAAACTAAAGTGTTCTCCAAGGACCACTAGAGGGATCCTGAGTACCATTAGCAGTACTTGTAGCACAGTTTGGAAGCCATGAAGCTTGACCTTCTGTTCATGTCAGTGCCACCTGAGTGAGGGTGAGCAGCTGTCTCTCTGCAGGTGAGAGGCCCACACACACTCGGCGGACAGGAAATGGCAGCTTCACCTGGGCCAGCGCTCACCTGTGCTCCTTCCTGCCTCAGTCCTCGTGTCCCTGTGGGAGAGAGAACATTTATCCCACCAGCCCCTCGTCCCTCATGCTCCACTTCTTCAACATTATTCCTCTTTTATTCTCTGGTTCCTTTCCCACTGTTCTCCTGTTTAATCTCCTTCATATCTCAACAGGTTTCTTTGTGCAGAACCTTTTGTTTGTTGTTGAAACAGAACTACAGCACTGAGGATTTTTTAATCAGATCTGTGAGCTGTGTGGAGTCTGTGCCTCTCCGTTTGAGGTGGGAGAAACGCCAACTCCTGCAGCTCTGGTTTGAACAAACATTTGGTCATTCATCCCATCACCCCTCATACTAAAAACTAAAAACATACTGAACATTTTCACAAACAACTTCTTATCTTTATAAATTCAATTGCTATAATAATTTGGTTTTGTCAGAGGAGAGCACCTGTCTAAGTTCACAACATATTTTTCGTCCTTATTTTATTATTATTTATTTATTTTAGAAATATGTGACCTTTTCTTTGAGTGTTGTGAGTATTCACATATATTTATCTGTATTTAATATATTTGTATTCCATTCCATGTTAAAAAAGTTCAAGAAAAATGCTGTACATACAGTGATGAAACTGGTTCTCTGCATTTGACCCATCACATGTGGGATGCACCCAGGTGGGGCGGCAGACAACCATGTGGGCACCCAGAAGATGATTGGGGATTGGATGTCTTGCTCAGGGACTCCACAGCATGGCAGGGAGCTGAGCCTGTGACTTTCTGGTCCCAAGTAAGCTGCACTTACCCCTGCACCATCTCGGACCCCAATAGCTTATTCTATATCTTACATCATGTTCTTATTCAATCTGATTCTAAAAATATTTTAAATGTCAGGAGGTGAATCAGACGTCAATCAGGCGAAGACACAAGGGATAAACATTCACAAATAAAGTATATGCATATTTTTATTTTGAGTAATTGGAGTATTTTATTAATTTTATTTGTAAACTAACTAACAAGATCAATGTTTTTGTTTGAGTTTCACTGATTTTCAGTCCAGTGTTTCAAGACATTTTGGAACATTTGTGATGTAGAGGAACGTGGACTGGAACGAGTGTAGAAGAGTTTTATCATCGCTGCTGTTTGCGCTTGTGTCAAGCATTAAGTGTATCTCGGCGCATGAGGTCCTGGTCTGTTGTTCACCTTTTGACCTCAGTATTCCTGTAATGAGTTTTTGGTTGCCACGGCAGCATTTTATTCAGTTAATAAATATATATATATATTTCTTAGAACAATCCTCCACTGTTACTTCTTCTAAGAGTTCAGTTGAACTCGATGGTTTCCTGGTTTCAGACGCGTCTTTTCATCAGAGCTCACAAACGTTCATTCAGGTTCAAGTCGAGTCTTTGGGAAGAAAGTTCCAGAAGTTTCAAGTTAGCCTGATTTATCCAGCTGATGTTTGAGGTCATTGTTCTGTTGGACCCAACTGTGTCCAAGTTTTAACTGTCCGGATGCGGATTTGAAGAATTTGGATGTAGTCTTTCTCCTTCATCATTCCATCCACTTTGTCCCACAGCATAATGCTCCCACCACCACGCCTGTCAGTTGGGTCAGTGTTCTCAGGTCTGAAAGCCTCACCTTGATTCGTCCAAACACCCTTCTTGTCTTTGTGTCCAAACAGCTCAGTCTTTGTCTCCATCAAACTTCTCTCTAGAAGACATTTGTCTCATTCATGTGGACATCTGCAGATTTCAGGCCAGCTGGAGGATGTTGGAGCTTTGTTCTTGCACCCGCTTCGAATGTTATCAACCCTTAAATGGCCGTTATTACATATTATCATCTCCATTTGTAGTGGTCAGACTAACCCTCCTGTACCTCCTAGGTACGTTGTTAGCCTTGATAGCGATGATAATAAGCTCCATCTTTAACTTTGTTAGCGCTCATAATAGTTTCACGTGGTTAGATTTATAGTAAAGGGTCTGGCGTTAGGTTGAGGGTCTTGGTTAGGTTTAGGCACAAGGGTAAGGGGGTTAAGTTTAGGGTTGGTCCTCTGGGTCAGGTGCGGTTAGGTTTAGGAAAAGGGTTACAAGCTGAAAAAAAAGACACTTCCTGGTTTACCCCGGCGAGACGCTGCCTATTATCAGCGATAATAACGATAATAGCGTAACTTCAAACCTGCTACGAGGTAGGTGGGACAGTTTCACCGCTACATATGGGAATAACAACTAATAACGGCCATGTAATGGACTGATAACATCCGAAGCCACTCCAGAAAGTTACCAGGCCACCAACAAGGTTTTCATATGCACATATATGGCAGCGGCCATCTTGGATTTTGACGTGGCAACCCATATTTTGATGGGGGCCTTTCTTCGATTTATTTCTTTATTTTATTGTATTAGTTTATTTGACAGGGACAATGCACACAAACATAGAACAGAAGACGTCTGTGACTGATGTGTTGCACAAAGAGTATATAGCTATAGCTAATTTGCAACTCCAGTCCCTGGTTGGGCATTTCGACGCATTAAAATACATACAATTTATCAATCAAAATACAGTAGGAATGCCTACATATTCCTACTGTAATCAACTTATAACCTCCACATTCATTTAATAAAAACTATACATGAAAATACAAACAATTTACAAATCTAGATACAATAAAAACACAAAACATTTTCATCTACAAATTCTAAAATAACCTTGCAACCCACAAATTTATAAAAATATCATAGCACATCCTCAGTACCTCCCCATCCTCCCAAATTCAGCTAACATACTAAAAATTGTAAATATAATACTAACTCACTAATACTCCCACAATGACTATCACATCCATAAAATCCGAGTATTAAAAATGATCACATCTTTGATTTTCCTTTAGCCAAGATTTAGTCATGTAAACAAACATTTTTAGTTCAGGTATAGCTTTTAAATGTGGGGGCAATAAGTTTCATAATGTTGTGCTTTTATAGGAAAAAGAGGTCTGACCAAACGAGGTTCTACAGAGGGGAGTTACGCAATTCTGTTCTGATGATCCTCTAGTGACTCTGTAACTGTTTTGCTTCTGTATAAATGAACTTAATGGACGAGGAGCTAACTTACTGATACACTTAAAAATTAATTTAAGAAAACATGTTAATTTGTGAATGAGTTGAATAACGTTTGACTTATCTGTTTTGTTTAGCTTATTGTACCTTATAATCCGGTGTGCCTTATAATCCAAAAAATACGGTATGTAATAATTTGAACGGTTTTATGTTTGGACATTATCTAAGTTCAATATTTAAATTATTCCACAGTTTGACTCCACTTACTGATGCACAAAAAAAGTTTTCTAATAGTTCTGAATTTGCATATTTTAAACTGTGATTCCCCTTTTAACTTATACATTTGCTCCTTAGTCTTGAACAGGTTTTGAATGTTTTCTGGTAATTGTTTATTTGTGACTTTGTAAAGAATTAGAGATGTCTGTAGTTTCACTATGCCAATAAACTTTAATTATTTAGACTGTATTAGTGCTTTCTAAATATCCCACTTTATGGCTTATTCTTATTGCTCTTTTTTGTAGTATCGTTAATGCCTGTACAGTAGTGTAGTTTTGTAATTATTGCCCCAGATTTCTGCACAATAACTTTAATATGCACAATCACAAGTGTTTGGATATTTTTGCTCTTTTGTATCCCATCAAAGTTATTGGGAGCTTTTTTTTATTCACAAACTGACGTTTCTGTTTGTACATTCGATTAAAAGAATAGAGTACACACAGTTATGGGCACATATATCTTCCTGTTGATAATTCGAGAAGGTTGACTGTATGCAACACTTAGACCAGAACACTGAGCTTCGTGGGATAATCTTAGATCACTGGGCCAACGAGACGCCTTGGGCATTTTAAAACATGAGCGTCTGGACTATTTCTCTGCCCGAGATATCTTTGGTGACACACTTTTCCTAATAGATTTGAAAATACTTCAATCCAACATCAGGACATCGGGAGACGCAGGAGGGAGGAGTTGACAGCAGTAGTTGTGCCGCAACAGTACTGAGTGACAACGTTCCATGCAGCAAGAACCTAAAAGTGCAGCTTAGCAAAAGACAGTCCAATCAGCACTTAATAGCTGAGGCTTGGAGCAGCTCATCTGTTCACGCTCTCATATTGAAGTGTCGCTCGTGAAGCGGGGCGTTAGGTGGCATGCAATGAATCAACACTTTCCCAACCTCCTTGTTCTGCTGGGTCTGCTGCCACCTCCACCTCCTCTTCAGGGCATCTCTCTCCGCTCCGCTCTTCATCATGGTGTACAGAGACTTCCTCAGCATCAGGTCTCTATCGTGGAAGCCCCACATCCCTGATACACACACACACACACACACACACAAAACATGATACTATTACACACATTAGGCTTAGAAAATATGGTGGATCTTAGCTGCGTTTGGAATATTCTTGGTGTCATTCAGAGATGACCTCAGCTCCAACCAAAAATATCTTCCTCAGAGAGACTGTCAGGGAAGATTATGTTAACTGGTGCTGCCAGCCCTCAGCTGCTCTGGCAAGCCTCACAACGGGGTGGTGGTGGTGTATGTGTGTGTGTGTGTGGGGGGGGGGGGAATCCTGTATACCACACACCTGACTATGCTCTCATGTCTTAAAGCTACATGTATATTAGTTTATATGAAAAAAATAGAGCAAACAAACACCCTCACCTAAAGAGGCAGCGTGCAGAAGGCAGTTCCCATCCCCCGTGGTGGCCAGAGGAAGGAGCTTCTTGCAGCTGGTGCACGTGGTGGACCACCAGTTCAGACGTCCTGAACCCAACAAATTTCATTAGGAGGTAAAAATAAACGACAAGTTTTTAAGTCCGATTTGGTCAAACTGAAAGAAAAACATTTACAGATTGCTGGCTTTTTAAGAAACATTTAGATAACCAGATCGTACGGACACCATGAGATACGAATTGATTTGTCCTGTCCCAGGAAAACCCCAGGAAGATTGGTCTGAGTCCTATTTTTTCCTTATTTTATAAGAATTTGAAAGAAAAAATAAAATCCAAACCATATTTTGGTATTGAGATTTCCAAGCTGTTCAAGTCTTTCCAAATCTTTAATTACCGTATTTTCTGCCGTGCACATTGCACCGCCCTATAAGTCTCATTAGTCCAAATATGTCTAAAAAAGTAGAAAAATCCATAAATTTGCCATATAAGTCGCATGTATTATGTGTCACTACTGACGCGTCGCGTTTGTTACACATCATTATACTGTACCTGCTAACTCAGAAGGGTTGAAAAAGTTGACAAACCTAGTGCCTGCCCCCCACCACCAGAAGATTTTGTAATTTTATTAACATGTAAATTAAGCATTCTGGTTCACTCCAAGAAGAAAATTAGGGGAAAAGACATGTTTCAGGTAAAAAAGACATTTACTAACATATCCTAATTTAATGAGGACATACGTAGGAAAGATGGTGTCAACTAAAAATTAAACAATAAACCAACAACAGCAGCAGCAAGCCAAACACAGCAGAGCATTCTCATTTCTTAAATGTTCAGGCCTGGACAAGACTTTCAAGGGCCAGTTTACTCTGCACCGCCTTGGACCAAATAAAATCTGCCTGTTCTTAAACACAGTGCACCTCCTCCCCAATGGAATATTTGCACCAAATACATTTGGGTTTACAGGAGTCCCTCGCTACTTTGCGGTTCGTTTATTGTGGACTCGCTCTATCACAGTTTTTCAAAATAAGAGTGGACGTGACACACAACTGGCTGATTAATGGATGAGCCACACGATCAACGTGAATTTTTAATTTAAAATAAATTATTTCAAATTATGTAGCACCTGTCGCACCTTTGTGCAGCTCTGAGCTACAGGACAAACATCCTGCTGCAGCTGATCAGCTGTTCACCATGCAGCATGGAGGTGGGCGTGGCCAAAAGCGCTTGCAGTTGTCAAAGAGCAGCCGAGGCAGGGAGTGAAATCATGACATTCTGTGCTTTTTTAGAGCATTTAGAGTTTAGACACAATGTTTAGAATATTGCAAGAGTGTGGGAAGGGTTTAAAA